>CM046876.1:495782825-495955351 GCA_025667525.1 Glebionis coronaria
AAAGGAATGCATGAAGCCGAAAAGGGTTAGAGACTCCAGCTATCACAAGGAAAAGATGCTGCTATGCAAGAAGATGGAAGCAGGGGTTAAATTGTCAGCTGAGGAAGGAGCAATGCTTGATGATACTGATGATGAAGATTCTGATCAAGAACTCGATGCACATTACTCGTACATGGCAAAGGTTGAAGAAGCTCTCAAATTCACTGAAGATGACAATGGCCCTATCTTTGACACTGAGCCAATCGATAAGGTACACACTACTGATGAATATAATGTGTTTAGTGATATTCATGAGCATAGTGATCTACCCAATGCCATTAATGACACATGTATGATGGAAACGGTTGATAGCAATACCACACCCGATTCATTAAACATGTGCAATAATGAGTCTAAGGATGATCAACATGCAAATGAGTATGATGAAGAGGAACGTATTGCGCTTGCTAATTTAATTTCCACTTTACAAAAAGATGTCACTGAAAATAAAAAGAGTCAAAAGCAATTAAAGAAGGAAAACGCTACGCTCACTCAAAATTTTGAAGAATGCAAAGCTGCTCTTATCAAATCGAGTGAGATGACTCAAAGCTATAGAGATGAGCTCCTTCAGAAAACCAAAGAGCTTGAGGGGTAAAAGGGTAGTGCGTTAAAAAGTCAAAAGGACGATTTTGAAAACAAATATAATACAACTCTTGAGTTATTAGCCAAAGAGAAGCGTCAATATAATGTTTTCTTAATGGATGAACGTCAAAAAACGTACCTTGCCAATACCGAAGTTAATGAACTTGAACAAAAGCTCTCTATGACCACTACCGATTCTGCTAAAATTCTTGAGGTTAAGAAACAAGAGGTAGATGCGTTAAAACAAGACTTCAAAAGTAGATATGATAAAGAAACCGAAAAATTTACGAAACTAGAAGAACAAGTCGAATTTTTGAAGAAAGTTGTTTATAAAACGCATGATTCTATTTAATCCGTAAGAATGCTAGCACCTCCGTCTATGTTTAAGGGTCAAGCTAGCTTTGCAAGTCCTGAGTACCTTGCCAAAGCTCAAGCTGCGAACCCGTGTCTTTATCTTGATGAGACTAAAAGGATCGATCTTGATTGCATGCATGTTAGTGTCGATAGCGGTTCCTGCCTAAGTTGTATGGAGGGCTTCTTTCTTTAGACCCTTTATCCTTACATTTCTTTTTCATTCTTCAACCCCTTCAATGCTTACCAAGACATCATTAATAGTACCTTGTTGTGATTGTTCCAGTTCTATCATCAGTACTTAGTTGGCATTCAGCTTCGTTCACATTCTACTCCATCTTTCCTAAGGACTTCCAATAATCTATTGGATTGTCCCTGGTAAGATCCCTCCGGTTCTGGTTGGATCATAGGACTTAAACCTAACCACCCTTTTGACACCAATAACGTCGTGAATTAAAGATGTTGTGGGTATTTGATCGTAACCATGAGTGCTTGAGTCTTTAGATCACATTTTAATCACATTTGCTTTGGATGAGAACACAACTCACGGATTATGGCTTCCACTTTGATAAAGTACCTATGTACTGTGACTCAAAGTCGGCCATAGCCATCTCCTGCAATCTGGTACATCATTCCCGCACGAAGCACATTGATGTCAGATATCACTTCATTAAGGAACAAGTTGAAAAGGGTATTGTTGAATTATACTTTGTTGGAACTGATTACAAATTAGCTGACGTGTTTACAAAAGCTCTTTCGAAAGAAAGGTTTGCGTACCTAATTAGGCAAATTGGTATGAGATGTTTGACTCCAGCAGAACTGGAGATTCTGGCAAAGAAGCCTGCTTGATTCATCTATCAAAAATCTATCTGTAAATATTAATGAAAAATCAAAATACAAAATTAAAAAATCTTTGATAATCTAAAAATATTCTTCTCGACATGTCTTTCAGTATCGATAATATGGACGTGCCTAGAAATGTCGCTCAATATCGACACGGGTGTGTACATAAAGCTCGAATGAAAGTTGTAAATATTTTTCAAAACATGTCATTTCTATCTTTTTAAAGGAAATTGTCTCTTTTGGACAATATTTCCAACAACGGGTAGAGCAATCTATCTCGGGTTGAGCTTGTCACAAAACATTCCACGTTTTAAGCTCAACACAATGGCTTGTAATCACTTTCAGATTGCAACCCGGAACTATATTCACGGGGGAGTGTACGATTTCGTGCTCTTACCCTTAGTAAAATAAGTTAAATCTTCTTACATTTGAGTGGATTTGTCAAGACATTCAAAGTCTATGAACTCAAGTTTATGCTTTAGAAAAACCTTTTCGACAAAAAGAATTGATTTTTCAAAAAGAGTTGAACACAATTTTTTCAAGAATTTCTCAATGATATTCAAAATCTTTCAAAAATTGTGTGTTCAACAACTCCTATCCTCAAAAGTTTAATGTGGATCAAATCCTCGTAATGACAATTCCATTGGATCAATTTTTGAGGGGGAGCTTTCCAATTTCATGCTAAGTTTGACACATTTTTCTCCCGAAAGTTTTCAAGACTATTTTTAACAATATATTTTAATCAAATTTGATATCTCTAATATCAAACAATTATATATATTAGAGATAGGGGGAGAAAATGTGATCTAAAGACTCAAGCACTCATGGTTACGATCAAATACCCACAACATCTTTAATTCACGACGTTATTGGTGTCAAAAGGGTGGTTAGGTTTAAGTCCTATGATCCAACCAGAACCGGAGGGATCTTCCCAGGGACAATCCAATAGATTATTAGAAGTCCTTAGGAAAGATGGAGTAGAATGTGAACGAAGCTGAATGCCGACTAAGTACTGATGATAGCACTAGAACAATCACAACAAGGTGCTATTAATGATGTCTTGGTAAGCATTGAAGGGGTTGAAGAATGAAAAAGAAATGTAAGGATAAAGGGTCTAAAGAAAGAAGCCCTCCATACAAATTAGGCAGAAACCGGGTCAACACATCATGAAGACAACTCATCATAGACCCAGTGATGTGAAGCACAACCATTTCCTAGCTACTCAGACTTCTCTCAAAAGAAGTTTGTTTTATTGTCACGGAGATCAACATGACTTCTATTGACTTTCTCACTCTGAGATAGTTGATATTGAATAGGTGGCATATGCTTCAGCCTCCGACCACTAAAAGTGCACAAATCGATTCTAGAGCCAAGAGATCAATGAAATCTTGTTAGGACACACGGATGAAGATCAAGAGAGTCCTACGCTATATCCTTGTGATATTGCTAGAACACTCAGAGTGATACTATTTAGTACTCAAAATGATGAGTGCAAATCCTTCCAGTGTTAACATCAAACAGCACTGCGGTAGGTCATGTGTAAGATTCTTTATGAATTGAACATATGTAAAACTGAAAAGCAACAGTGGTTTGATTCTGAATTGATTCAAACTCGTTTCAGGTTTCTACGCAATATCTTTATGGTCTTGCCAGAACATTCAGAGTGATATTTATTAATATTCAGAGTGATGAATGGAAATCCTTCTGGCGTCAACATCAAACAAAGCTACGGTAGGTGACTTGTGAGATTCTTATGAATCAAACTTGTGTCAACTGGAAAGAAACAATGGTATGATTCTTAATGAATCAAACTTGTTCCAGGAATTTGAATTGATGACTTTAATCAAGCGGATATTCATCCAATTGATTCACTCTTTATGTTCGCAGTCTTGCTTTGAGATGGTCGAGTAAAGAGAACGGCTAGTACAACCGCGAAACCCTGTCAAGGAGATTCTTAATTGAATCTACCTAATCACAGGTACGGTATTTAATATCGTATAACGGTCTTCACCGACCGGAGGTAAAACGCTACCGATTTAGGACAGATGTCAAAGCCATTCAGTCCGTGTCTATGTTTTGTCTCGAGAAGGTGGCGTCACGGTGTACTCAGCAAAGTCAAAGATTCAAAACCACATATTCATGCCCAAAGACTTATTCAATAATTAATAGTGTGAGCATGTGGATAAAGACACAAGATCACAAGATGGCAAAGACAAGTCAAGAATGATTTGAAGATCTCAAGATAAAAGACTAAGTCGAAAGACAATGACAAAGGCTCAAAGATCACAGCATGAAGGAACAAAACTACTGTTACACGTTCAAGACTCATTTATGACAAAATTCATAAATCTCCATTGGAATCCAAATATCGAAGAGGAATGACCTCACATTGGGGGAGATTGTTAGTCTCAAAATATTGAGTCAAACAAGAATGTTCGGTCATAGGTTTCTATTGTAATATTTATTAGAACGTTGTAATAGTTAGTTAAATAGTCTTGGTTCACGGGCTTGGATTTAAGCTTCTTAAATCCCAAAAGACAAGCCCGGTCCAAACAATATAGCCCATTATGGTTACATGTAAGCCCGGCTATATAAGACCATTCCTAGCATGTTAGGAAGGGTTGATGATCATTAGTACTCTCATTATTCTAATCTAATATTCACCAAGTTAATCATCTCTCTCTACTTTCTCTCACTACTTTCTCTCTCTAGGAATCCATCTCTTTTCATCTATTTTCTATCATTAATCATCATAATAATATGGGACAACAACCTTAATCAGCTTGAATCTTGATCTAGACTTTCAATCATTGCATGAAACCTGTTTATATTTGTTCATTTGAATTAATTAAAGCTTGTGTATGCATTTGGTGAAGTTTGGCTGGCTGAATCTTGCTAAAAGTGCTTATTGAGTTCATAACTGCTTATGTTCATGTCTGATGCATATCTGGTGATGTTTTGATTAAACTGTATTGATTGGCTGATTGAATTTGTGATTTTGTTATTGTTATTGACTCCTTGTGATTAACTGATCACTTGGGTGCCTTTGCTTAACCAGAATCCACAAAAAAGTCACAAAAGACAAAAAGTCAATTTGGTCAAGCAGTGGAAACTTTTCCCACTACTGAACCTCCAAAACTAGCCCCTGCTAGTGTAAAACATCAAACAACTTATTCATAGCCCATTTTGGCTTATCCAGACTTGCAACAACTTATTTTTTGTGATATATCTTCCTTATTTGACCCATTGATTTGATCTGGAGCTTATTAGGGTTTGACTTTGACTTTTTGCTAGAAAACTCATTAAGTTAACTTTTACATAAGTGCTTAATTGCTTATTCTGGCTTATTGCTTGTGCTTATTGGAAATTTTTTTGATTATTTTGCTTAATTAAGTCATTTAAAACCTTTTGAAAGTTGAATCAGCACTTGAGGTGGTCTAGAACTCAAAAACGACTATTTTGTCGTTTTGTGAAGAGAGTCTTGGCTTATTTCAGGCTTATTTCTTGTGCTTTTTCAAATTTTCTTTTTACAGATCTCTTAAGTAACTCAAAAGAAGCTTGTGTGTCAAATTTTAGCTTATGGCATCAGCTTATAGCTTAATGGGCCAAAAAGCCCATTAAGAATAAGCTGCTTTGAAATAAGCTAGCTTAAACACATTTTCAGCTTTTGGGCCTTCAGAGTTTTGTTCTTGAAATCAATTTTTAAGTCAGATAGGAAGTTTTGGGCTTATTTGGACAACATTTTTCTTATTAGGCCATTAAAAGCCCATTAAGGGGTCTGTTTGGACTTTTGGCCCATTTTAAGGTCCAATAGGGGTATTTTTGTAATTTCAAGTCAATTTCTGTTTTATTTAGGTTAAAATAAACTAGTTTGCAACTTTTTAAGTTTTTTTATAAATTTTGGATTTTTATTAATATTTTATTATTATTTTATTATTAAAAAATAAAATTTAGAGTTTTACAGTTCTTCTTTTTTCTTAGTTCAAATACATTAAATTAGGAATTTTACAATTTTAGATTAATTTTATTGTCATTAGATTAATTTTTAGAATTATTTAAGTTTTAATAGTTTTTAATTGTTTTTAAATAGTTTTAATTAATTTTAAAATTTTCAAAATTAGTTTTAAATTAATTTAAGTCATTTTAGAGGTTTATAAGTTAAAAAATCTCATTTTGGGCTTTTCTTTAATTAAATTTATTTTTTGGGCTTTAATTAGCATTAAAATATTATTATTTAATTAAATAAAATGTTTGAGTGATTTTTAATTTTGTAAACTCTAATTATATTTTTTAGGATTTATTGCAATTTTCTAGGAATTTTTAGGGTAAATTTTAATTTTGGTCACTTTTTACGGTTTTACGTGCACGACTTATCGTCTTAGTTTAATTCATAATCGTAACCGTCATTCTCTTCTAATCTCTTTTCTATTTTCTATTTTCTCATAAATCATAATCACATCGTTAATCTTATCTTTACACAACACACTAGGCTCCTTGAGAACGATCCCCACTTTAGAGTCATTAGTGCTTGGTTTTCCGAAACCGACACTTAATACTTGCCACTTTTACGCTCTTTTCCTAAAGGATAGTAAAACCACTACATCATTTTGGCGCCGCTGCCGGGAAGGAGTGTTGTGTTTTGATTTGAACAATAGTTGTTTTTATATAGCCACAATATCTATTTGTATTAGTAGCACTCTACTAATACGTATTATCGGTTTTTCGTTTTTTGTGTGAATACTATTACTATATTGTATACGTAGAACAATAAATTCACAAGTACTCCAAAAGTGTGAAAACACAACCTTGATTGTGAGGTCATTACTCAATCATTGTATTCGAATCTCAAACAAGAAAGAAAAGGCAAAATAGATAAATACTTTCGTGAAGCTTAATTTTGAAAAACACAAACTATAAGGTGGGTATAAGGCGGGTATTATAAAAATATACCCTAAGGAAATAGGCTCTTAAGTGCTTCGCGCCGCCTCGTTTCCCCGCTTGCTTGTGCGTGTTTAGATAAAAAGGGCTAATCGAGGGTTTGCCAACCAAAGTATTATCTAAGTATCATATATATATTCTTGGTTTCATTTGATTAAACCCTCTTGAACGTTTTGGTGTTCCACCAACGTTCTAAAGTCATCGAAGGCGTTTACTTCATGTGATCGTTTTCATTCCTTGAGGCTTCTTTAATCAAGAGATTTGATTAAGGAGGAGATTTGTAGATTTTTGTCTACCTAATACAATCACAAAATCCAAAAAAAAAGTAAAAAACAATCAAAAACCACAAAAAAATTGGAAAAAATAAAAACAACAAAAAGAATCTTCTTTGCTCATCCCCACGTTGTACGTGACGTTTATGCTTACTCGTAATCAAGAAAGACGTGCACGTAAACGAAAAAACCAAAAGGAGTCCACACCTACTCCTAATCTTTCTAGTGAGGAGTCTCCTATTGACGAACCTATCGTAGAAGAAGAACCAACCATGGCGAATTGAACTATGATGGAGTTACTTCAAGCACCAACCGAGGGTTATGGAGAGGCTATTGTTATTCCCGCTATCCTTGCGAAGAATTTTGAAGTGAAAAAGGGTTTGTTGTCGATGATCCAAAACAACAAATTCCGTGGTGATGAAAAGGACAACCCGCACAACCATATCCGCCAATTCAATCGTCTTACTGCCACTTGCAAATTTAAGGATGTTGCTAATGATTCAATTAAGATGAATCTTTTTCCGTATTCCGTAGCGGGGCCCGCTAAAATTTGGCTAGAGAAAGAGCCACCCAATTCTATATTGACGTGGAAGGATCTCGTTTCAAAATTTGTGAACCAATTTTTTCCGCCCTCTAAGACTACGCATTTGAAAAACGAGATTTTAAAATTTTCACAAGAATTTGATGAGAGTTTTTCAACGGCTTGGAATAGGTTTAAGGAAATGTTACATGAGTGTCCTCATCACGGTTTTTTCGACTTGCATCAAATTGACACGTTTTACAATGGTTTAAATGATCCTGAAAGGGATTATCTAAATGCCGCCGCGGGTGGTAATTTTTTGTGTAAAACGGTTGAGGAAGCGTTGTTGATAATTGAATAGATCTAAGGTGTATAGTCCTCATAACACATCGAGTGTTCGTAAGGCTTCGTCTTCAGCTTCACCTTCTTTGTCCATGTCACACCCCACCATGGCGGAATATGGGGCGCAACGTATGGATATCATCACAACAATAGCGTGTCTATAGAGTTAACTAAATGAATTATAAATGTCATAAAAAGGTGACACAATGTCATGACAATATCTCAAATAATGTAGGCGTCTAGGTAAGTAGGTAACAAGCATACCTCTTACCAAAGACATTCAAATAAACAAACATCAAACATATAGGTGTCTAAAATGTACCACTTATTCAAACATTAAATAAATACTGAGAGGAAAGGGATTCCTCCTAATGCAATCCTAGCAACCTCTAGACTCTATCCACTTCTAACATCATCCTTCTCAACTATCTCACCTGAAAATGACACTAAAATCTGTCAACATAAAGTTGGTGAGAACATAGGTTTAAGTTATCTAGAACATCATAAGAAACCTTGACATCCGCTGTAAATAAGTTGAAGAAAAACAATTTATAGTAATGGACCATAATGTGATAATCATGTTACATGCATCCACAACAAAACTCAAGCAAAGTACCAATCACATCTACCATTCACAAAGTAGACTGTAATAGTCAAGAAGTATCCCGTCACACACACAAGAACACACACCACACTATCCAGATCTTTCCCACACCACCTGTGGAAGATGAACTATATCCCCGTCGAGATATCTTGCCTCCGAAGAGACGATACACAAGTACTCAGGACGGATCGTGCCCCACGAACCAAGAACTCAGAACCAAGAACTCAGGACGGATCGTGCCCCACGCTCCACACACATCACAACTGGTCCCATAGACGCCCATACATCTATGTACCAATCCCAATCATAACACAATCAAGATTCACATATCAGAACACATATCAAAGCAAATATGAGAACACATAAGCACGCAAGTCACACAATAGCACATCTATGTCCAAACATTTATAAAAATATAGTACAAAAACATTTTAAGAACACCACAAGTGTCATCTCCATCCCATACAAAAAAAAACATTTGAAAACTCGGTGAAAATGGGACTATGAACTCACCTGATAGCACAACAAGCTAGCACTCCTACAAACCTATAAAATCATACACAACACACTTAGCTCAGGTCCTAACACCCAAGTTAAGTAACAACCACGGAGATGAATCTAATCCCCCAATTCTCACTATCTAGTTCTCCCACTACAAGCTATTCTATACGTAAAAATCCAGTTTTTTCCCGGTACGATTTACTAGTCACTAAACGATCACATGAAGTGAACTTAACACCACACTTGGTTCCTACCCTACTGGATTTATGTTTTTATATAATCTAAGAACTCCAAAAACCAATTTTACTTCCTACTTACACATTTAACCCTTCCGTTTAGTCTCTACGCCAAAAGTCGTTTTCACCAAAACTGATTTTCTGTACATGCTAAATGTTCGACACCAAAAGCCCGACCTAAACACCATAACTTTTATTGAAAACCTCCAGTAATTTTATATACATTATAAAGAGTTCCCAAATCAAAAATCTTTGGCTATCTCATCCGTTTGGTTAGGTTTTGACTCAAATTCCCGAAATCCAAATTTATTCCTGAACAGCGCACTGTTTTCGTAAAAATTGTTTGACGACCTTCCCTAACTCCATTTTCGACCAACCTTACATTTTTGAAAAGTAGACTCTCTGAACTTAATTTTAAAAAAAAGAAACTCGACCAAAGGTGCTACCTACTGCCCGGAACAGTCGACACAAGACAGCCCTAAAAATCTGACTGTTTTACGCCTTTATGCACTAACCTTCTAAATATCATTAATTACCCCTAAATTTTTAAACAAGAACCCTAAAATCATTAATAGATCTTAATTACTATTTTTTTCCAGAAAATTAATGAAACCCTAATCATCTCAATGATGGTTAATTAACATTGTAAACATTATTAATTAATAAAACATGTATTAAATTAAAGTTAAATTGATCACTTACCTTGAATCAAGAAAAATTTGATGAAACCCTAAAAAAACTTGATGAACCGATTGATTATAAATCTCCAGAGATTTTTATGATTTTTATTTTTACTAAAAGGCTTTATATAGTTTAGTTATACAATCCTATCCCAATACAAAAACCTTGTTTCCTTTTTTCCCTTTTTCTTTTTCCACCGTCCTTTTTAATATTTTTACCAAAAATAGTATTTTTTTTCTTTATTTATTTATTTCGTTTTTTATTATATTATTCCTTATTTATATTTATTTTTTATTTATTTTATTAATCCCTTAATTAATTTATTTACACCTAAACCTTTTAACTAGTCAAATTTTACGCGTATACCGTAAAAGACGTACAAATATACAGTTTTATAAAAACTCTTGAAATATGAAATAAGATAAACATTTAAGTCCTAAATGACTTAAAACCATCCCGAAAAATATTCCCGTGACTAAATACCTCACCCGAGACCTCAAAATGCTAAACCCTAAATCGTAAAAATATGATTTACTATAATACATATACGTACACATAAAATACTAAAATAGCACCATATCCTATCATAACTACATCCAAGTGAACAAATGAGCACGAACTATACCCATCGTATCATCGTATAACGTACCACGCACTACATGTACGATGTCTAACATCAAATCAAATGCTCAAATATAAACATATAGCACATAAACGCACACTAAACACATAATCAACATCAAACAGTCAAAAGTGACAAATCCAAAATCTAGGGTTGTCACAGTCCAATACCATCGATGCTTGCCAAATTGAGGCGAACTTGGAAAACAAAATCTTTGATAAGCTTTAAGGACTTTTAATTGAATTCAAAGTTGGTGAACAAAGTGCTCCCGCTACGGGTAAAGCGGTTGAGATTTCATGTATGTATTATGGTGGAGGTCATGATTTCTCCGAGTACATTACCAACGGTGGTAACACTTCGAGTGCCTACGCGGCCACAGAACTTACAACCAAAATGGTCAAGTTACCCGCTCCAATCTATTGACTCCACCGGGTTTTGCTCCCAATCAAAATGCTAACAACAACTATCGAAACAATCAAGTTGGATTCAAAAACAATTACAAAGGAAACTATGGGAATCAAGGGGCTAATAACAATCAAGTTTCAAACAAAAATCAAAACAATGATTTTCAAAACCACAACAAAGGTTTGCAAACTTTGAAAGATCTTCCAAATGAATTTGTTGAATACGCAAATGGAAACAATGCTAGGTTTGATAATATTCAAAGAGAGATCATTAGCCTAAGATCTAAGTTTAAGAATGACTTGAAAAAGGAGTTGAAAAACGAGTTAGAAAATGAGCTTAAGATCCATACAAACAAAATGGAGGCAAAATGTATCTAGGTTACAACAAAACCAACAAAAATGGAACAAGGTCAACTTGAAATAAAACAAGAGATTATAAGGCCGAGAAGCGGCAATCTATGTTTGAGGATAAAATTTCATCCATGTTTGAGGCTATAATGAGCAAACCGTCTTCGAGTAGTCTTCCTAGTAATACCATATCGAACCCTAAGGGAGAGATGAAAGTGATTACCACACGAAGTGGTAAGACACTTAAGGAACCGACTTCTCGACCAATTTCTCCTACGGAGGATGCAATTGAGGAAGAACCCGAGGTGATGGTCGAAAAGGAGCATGTCCAAATCCTACGAAGTACCGCTCATGCCATACCTACGGTTGACCCATTACCACATTTGGAACCCGAGATTCCAAAGGCTATGCCTATGCCTCAACCCACACCACCTTTTCCCTATCCATCTAGACTTAAAAAGGAGAAACGTCAAGAGCGTGATAATTACCAATTTGAGCTTTTTATGAAAAAAATTCGTGACGTTCATTTTAATGTGAGTTTTGCCGATGCTTTGGTCATGATGCCTCGATTTGCCGCTAACTTTAAGAGTATGTTGAACAACAAGGAGAAATTGCAACAATTGTCTAGTTGTTCATCAGTTTATCTTAACCGCATACCTCAAAAAGTCGGTGATCCCGGTAAATTCTCGATTCCATGTGCAATCCAAGATACGGAAGAATGCTATGCCTTGGCCGATCTTGGTGCTAGTATTAACTTGATGCCACTTGCAATCTTCAAGTCGCTCAATCTTCCTAATCTTACTCCTTCACTAATGTCTATCGAGTTGGCCGATCATTCCACGATTCCCGCATGTGGATTGGCGGAAGATGTTTTTGTGAAAGTGGGAAAGTTCTTTTATCCGGTAGACTTTATCGTTGTCGATATTCCCATGGATCCTCAAGTTCCTCTCATTTTAGGTCGTTCGTTTTTAGATACGTCTATGGATTTGATTGATGTACATTCTAGAAAGATCACCTTACGTTTCAACGACGAGGAACTTGTTATAAACACAACTCAAAATTCTCCAATTTCTCATGTTTATGCCGTTGCTACCATAAACCTCGTTGATATGATCGACGTTGTTTGCGAGGAATTTTCACAAAAAGTTCTAGGTTTTGGTGATGATGAAAATAGTGGCACTCCCACTATGCTTGATCCTATTCTTGATAATTCGACACCAACCTTCACTCCATTTGAAGGTGGTGGTTTTACGTTGGAAGAATTCGATGTTCCACGTACTTGTGACGAAGACCTCGACAACGATGAGGACTTCTCGATTATCAAGGATTTTCTTAACGATTTCCCATTTCCTCCACCCGAGGAGGTTATGAGTATCGAGCCCAAATCTTCAATTGAGGAACCACCTATCCTCGAGTTTAAAGATTTACCTCCTCATCTTGAATATGTATTTTTGGAGGAGGACGACAAGTTGCCGGTTATTATTGCGAAAGATCTTTCGAATGATGGAAAAACCGCACTTGTCGATGTTCTAAAGGATCACAAAGGGGAAATTGCGTGGAAGTTATCTGAAATTAAGGGGATCGATCCCAAATTTTGTACCCACAAAATCTTAATGGAGGAGGATTACAAACCCGCAATCCAATGTCAAAGGAGGGTGAACCCTAAAATTCACGATGCCATCAAAAAGGAAGTCCTAAAACTCCTTGACGCGGGAATGATTTACCCTATTTCCGATAGCCCTTGGGTGAGTCCTATTCATTGTGTCCCTAAAAAGGGAGGAATTACCGTTGTGCCAAACGATGCCAACGAGTTAATTCCAACTCGACTCGTGACCGGATGGAGAGTGTGTATCGACTATCGTAAGTTGAATGACGCCACTCGAAAAGACCATTTTCCTTTGCCCTTCATGGACCAAATGTTGGAGCGTCTTGCGGGATACGATTTCTATTGCTTTTTAGATGGTTTTTCCGGTTACTTCTAAATCCCCATCGATCCTCGTGATCAAGAAAAAACTACGTTTACGTGTCCATATGGAACGTTTGCTTATCGTAGAATGCCATTCGGACTTTGAAATGCACCGGGAACCTTTCAAAGGTGTATGATGGCTATTTTTCATGACATGATTGAGAAGACGATGGAAGTCTTTATGGATGACTTTTCCGTGTTTGGTTGTTCATTCACTTCGTGTTTGTCGAATCTTAAGAGAATGTTGAAGCGTTGTGAGGAAACCAACCTTGTGCTTAATTGGGAAAAATGTCATTTTATGGTTAAAAGTGGAATCGTCTTAGGGCACAAGGTTTCGAAAGCAGTGATTGAGGTAGACCAAGATAAGATAGACGTCATCGCCAAATTACCTCATCCCAAAACTGTTAAGGGAGTTAGGAGTTTCCTAGGCCACACGGGTTTTTATCGTTAATTCATCATGGATTTTTCAAAGATTTCTCGACCTATTACACATCTCCTCGAAAAAGATGCACCTTTTGTCTTTAACGAAGATTGTGTAAGAGCCTTTGAAATCCTTAAGAGGAAATTTACCAAAGCTCCCATTCTTGTTGCTCCCAGTTGGAACCTCCCCTTTGAGCTCATGTGTGATGCTAGTGACTACGCTATTGGGGCCGTTTTAGGGCAACGTCATGAAAAACAATTCTTGCCTATCCACTATGCAAGCAAGACGATGACCGAGGCTCAACTAAAATACACTACAACGGAGAAGGAATTCCTTGCCGTGGTGTATGCATTTGAGAAATTCCGACCTTACCTCGTCTTGACTAAATGCATAGTGTATACGGATCATTCAGCTATCAAGTATCTTATGGCTAAACAAGATGCAAAGCCGAGATCACTTCGTTGGATTCTCCCCCTACAAGAATTTTATCACAAAATCCTTGACAAAAAAGGAGCCGAGAATCTAGCGGCCGATCATCTTTCTCGTTTGGAAGATCCTCACCAAAGTGTTTACGAGCCAAAGGAAATCACCGAAACATTTCCTCTCGAAAAACTTGGTGTAGTAAATTCTAAGCTTGATTCATCTACCCCATAGTTTGCGGACATCGCAAATTACCATGCGGGGAACTTCATCATCAAGGGTATGACGACTCAACAAAAACGAAAATTCTTTCGTGACGTCAAGTTCTATTCTTGGAACGACCCTTACTTGTTTTGAACTTGTGTGGATCAAATCATTTGACGTTGTGTCTTTGGTACCGAAGCTTCTAACATCCTTAGAGCTTGTCACGAGGGACCCACGGGTGGTCACCACGGTGCTAATCTCACGGCTAAGAATGTCTTTGATGCCGGTTTCTTTTGGCCTACTATTTACCGAGATGCACATGCACTTGTGAAGTCGTGTGACTCATGCCAACGACAAGGAAAAGCCTCACAAAACGATGAAATGCCACAAAATATCATCCAAGTGTGTGAGATATTTGACGTTTGGGGCATTGACTTTATGGGGCCGTTCCCATCATCTCGTGGTAATAAGTAAATCCTTGTCGCCGTGGGCTACCTATCTAAGTGGGTGGAAGCTAAGGCTTTGCCCACGAACGATGCTCGTGTGGTAGTCAAGTTTTTTAAAAGCTTGTTTTCTCGGTTTGGAACCCCGCGTGCGATCATAAGCGATCGTGGAACCCATTTTTGTAACGACCAATTCTAAAGGGTACTAAGGAAATATGGAGTTACACATCGACTTTCTACGGCTTATCACCCATAAATGAGTGGGCAAGTCGAGGTTTCAAACCGAGCTTTGAAAAGGATCTTGGAGAGATCTATTGGGGAAAACCGACAATCTTGGTCGGATAAGTTGGACGATGCTTTATGGGCCTTTCGTACCGCTCATAGGACGCCCATCGGGTGCACTCCTTATAAGATTATGCATGGGAAGAATTGTCACTTGCCAATTGAACTCGAACACAAATCTTATTGGGCCCTTAAGCATTGTAATGATGATATGGAGACCGCGGGAAAACACCGGAAAATGCAATTAAATGAATTGGATGAATTGAGAGACATTGCTTATGAAAATTCATTGATTTATAAAGAAAAAACTAAAAAGTTTCATGACTCAAAAATTAAAAACCGGGTTTTTAACATTGGAGATCAAGTGTTGCTTTTTAACTCTCGTTTGAAAATATTTTCCGGCAAGTTGAAATCCCGTTGGTCCGGTCCATTCACCGTGACTCAAGTTTTTCCTTATGGGACCATCGAGCTAGCTCAAAATGATGGCCCTAATTTCAAGGTGAATGGGCATAGGTTGAAGCACTACTTTGGCGAGGAAGTTCCACCCTTGAACTACCTCGACCAAATCACCTTCCCCAATGATTATTAGTATTGAGGGGATCGAGTCGAGCTCTTGACTCGGTAATCAAAAACGAGGTGCCTCGTGGGGGAGTCCCATGCTTATCCTATGTACATCTTATCGCTTTCTAATGTCGTAACATGTGGGGATTTGTACCCTTCCAACCTTTTCGTGGTTGTTTGTGATATGTGGTTTTTAGATGATCATGATCCTCACGATTGGAGCCTCTCGTGTTCGTTTTATGGGAGCACTCGATCGTTTGCTTTGAAGAATTTCTCAATATCTATGATATATCCTAATATGTTCTAACCTTAGGTTTATAGCACACTTCATAAACGGCTTTAAATTTAACGGTTACACCCTTTCCATGCTAGATTAAGAATTCGACTATGTCTCTAGTATGGGGTTTTCCAACCCTTAGACTCGAAACATTGAGGACAATGTTTAACTTTAGTATGGGGGGTGAATAGATACTTGCCTTACCAAACTTCACGCTTTCCAAAGTCTATCTTTTTGTTGCAAAATAAGGCTAAAAATGGCCAAATTTTAAATTTTTCTCATGTTTTATAAGTGTATGAAGACACGAATATAGATTTTCCGATGGCGAGAATAAGAGTAATTTTTGACTCGACCGTTCGTGTTGAGCACTTAGCTTCGATTCCTTAACTTTATATTAGGCTAAGTCTCTTAAATGAGGACGAGAAATGATAGAGTTAATTATAAGTTACTATGCTAAACGTAGAGTACTCGTATTCTTTCAAAAACTCATATGTTCTCGTTGTTTGCTTATTCTCCCTTCGCTTGAAAATATTTTTTGCTTAATAAATATTGACTTAGCGGTTTAGTCTTGATTGTTGGTTTCTAGTCTTTTCTAGTAGCTTCCATGTAATTAAATTGGGAAGACATTAAGGTATCGCCAGCGTCACGGTTTTGAAGTATTGGCGACCTGAATAATCGAAAGCTTCACCCAATTATAAGATTTCAAGTGCTCACCTAAATCAAGCAAACAATTTCAAGCTCACAAGGCCGAAGAATCTATGTGAAATTGAAAGTGAATCAAGCCTTAATCTTTGAAGCTTTAAAGATCCAAAACTCGCTTTTAGCGTGAGGATATACGTCTTTGGCCATAATAAACACCTCATGGCGAGGTTAAATAAAAGGAAAGACAAGACCGAAGTCATAATAAAAGCTTCATGGCGAAGTTGAATAAAAGATGGTGGTAAACCTATGATAATAAGGCCCATCCGGTAGGGGGCGTATAAAAGTCTTGGTAATAAGTCTCATGTTCAAAACCGTTATAAAACCATGTTTATCGATCCTTCTTGTTGACTTAATTTTTTGACATCGTAGTCTATTAGGAGGGGTTATTAATTCGATGGTGTTGGTTGCACCGTTATGACTCTATTTTTAGACCTAAATCTCTATCATCGCATAAGTCAAACAATGTATCCTCGTGAAACATTCAAGACAAAATAATATATAAGAGATACAACTTAAGAAAATGGGAGGATAAGTACATGATTAGGGCATATGAGTAGTGTTAGCATTACTAACTTATAATGACAATGATCTCGTTGCATGATTAACATGAAATTGGGGTGAAAATCAAGGACGATGAAATTATTTCTAACGAATCATTCACGTGTTCTTATTCTATGAACCTAAACGTCCCATTTTGCGATGAAAATCATACATTATGTCTATAATACAAGTAGTAGTAATAGTAGTAGTGTAGCAAGTTTATCATTAAAAAAAAGTGAATAAAAATGAATTTTGGAGGTGCTACGATACTTTATTCTAGCATTGCGTGAGGCCACAGCAATGGTTTAGTATGGGGGAGTGATGAGACGACTTTTATACATAGTCTCATCGTCCAAAACGCGTTTTAAATGCATTAAATATCATCAAAAAGGCCAAATATATGCTTGTGTTTGTTACTTGTGTATTTTAGGTACGGATATTGAGAAAATGACAAAAGATCACAAGAAACATGCAAAAACGAACATGGGAAACGAAGCCGCACAATGAACCAAGCTCTAGTGTTGATTTTCCAAGAAAAACCCTTGAAGATTTGAAGATTGTACAAGAAGGGTCCTCCAATATTGAAGAATTGACACTTTAAACCCTTGTTTATTCATAATTACAAGATTGGTCCTTAAAGTTTGTCAAATTTACAAAAAGGGCCCTCCACTTTGAAGAATTGGCAAGTGTAGTCTGTAAAACCCGCATTTTTATAAAAAGGAAATTTTAAATAAAGTATGATATTTGAGCATTTTATAAAATTTGCGAATTTGATGTAAATTGAATTTTACGTAAATTAAATAGTAGATATTTTATTTCAATTTATTTAATTCAAATTAAGGTATAGCTTAATTATTTCAGAAATATTAAATAAGACTTTGATTATGAAACATTTTAATTAAATTAAGATATAACCTATAATTTTAAATAACTACAAAGTATAAATGACATTCTTAGACTAATATAAATAATTATTTTAAACCTTATGTTATATTAGATAAAATAAAGTGCACACTTTTGTTAAATTTACATGTTTATGTAAGACTTTTAAAAATGGGAAAGAAATGTGTGAAATTAATGTGTAATTATAGCATTAAAACCAAGTTGAAACACCTCCTTAATTTGACTCAGATCACACGAAATTAGGAACCAATTTGGAAGGTTTTTATGATTTTTAAAGGTGTTTAATTCCATAAGTTATGACATAAGTTACAAGTTTGAAAAACTAGTTAATGGTCTTCCTTAATTCAAACTTTTAATAAATATAGAATTCACTATATAAAGGACCCTATGGATGGCCTAGACATCACACATACATACATTTTACTTAGCCAAAACTCTACCAAAACCTCCTCTCTCCATTGATAAGAAAACCTTAAAACCTTAAGGTTGTTCTAGATCTTTCTCCTCTCTAAACCTCCATTCTTGTTACTAAACATCCATTATTATTATTTTGTGTGTATAGTGATTACTATACCATTATACACATCCCATGTAAGTCCTTATAATCCATATGTCACATTTATTGCTTTGTACATTTTGTTTTTAATTTAAAATCATGATTTCTAGGGTTTTGAAACCCTAAAAATGTGTTTTGGAGATTCAATACCTTAAAAACGTTTTTGTATGTTAGATCTTATTTTAGACCAGCCTAAATATGTTCTAATATGATTTTATAAAGTTTTTATAAATATCTAGCTAACCTATGGTGGTCTAGATCATTAAACCGGCTCATACGTAATAATAAGTAAGGGCTGTCCGGATTTTGGGTGATCTTGTAAGGGCTGTAAAATGGGTTTTATTACATCTTTTTAAGAGTTTCAAAAGCCTAAAACTATCTACAATGAATCTAGTTTTCATAACAGGTCTTAAAACGTTTTGAAGTGGTCGGGAACTATGGTTACCTTGTAGATCTTTGAAAACAGTCCTTAAAAATCAGAATATGAGTCATCTTGTAAGAGTCATATCTTGAGCCTCGGGATAGCTTTTTGAGTGAATCCGGGGTCTAAAACTATCTAATTAGAATGTATTTTTCATATTTGGACTTTAATCAGTGAGTATAGTTTGGGAAAATGGTTTTACAGTCGGATCTTCTAAAACAGTCCCTAAATGACGGGTTTTGGGAAAGTGTATAATTAGAGTTTTGAATCACCGAATCATGAAACCTTGTAATCTTTTGTGATAGAACAGTATGTAAGACATATTTTTATGTATCTTTTAGCCTTGGTGACACGGGAATAGGACTTGTTGCTTTGTATACGATTCCGTGACTTGTTTGTGCTTTTAAGGTACGGATTTTCGGTTCTTTATTAAAGAACACTCTTTTACTCTTTCTTACACAACTCCTTTTGATAAATCCGTATGCCATTGCTGTGTTCCGATATCCTTAGTTGCTGTTTTGATATGATCACTAAATTCCTATGCCTTGTTATGATCCCGTTATCGTTATGCCTTTATATGTTCCCCATTTGAATACTTATATTTTTCCTAGTTATTATGCCTTTGAAATGAACCCTTAAGCCCGAGCCATATTTTGCATCTAGTCATGGGGGTACCATGACCATGTCATACGACGCACCGGTGACATGACACTAACTGGGGCGGTGTGATTAGGTCCCCGGCGTTCCCTTTTGGTGCACATAGTTATTATATTATTGTGAGCGCGGGTGCTAGTCATGAGCTAGTGCACGTGCTATTGACATTTGTTTTGCAGGGAGCGTACGGATGCATCCTAGGTATTTGTTTGATATGATATGATTTGATTTAATGTGATAGGTTTGTGTGTGCAATACACGCCGTCACTTTGGTACATAGGAGTCGCAATCCTAGTACACGTATATGATTATTTGGTTGATTTGGATATGTGATTTGTTATGTGTGCTTGTGGGCTGTTCTTGTCTTTCATTAACTCTTTTTATTCATCCACTTAATCATCCTTATGTTCATACCTTGTGATATCTTCATTATTGTTGTCTCTTTTTCCTTAAACCATATTTGTTGTATCCATTCGCTGGGCGTTTTGCTCAGCCATTTCTTTTTCCATGCGGCAGGTATTAAGCGGGAGACGGGGCATTGAGAGAATTTGGACTTACCTAGATTCACCCAAGTTTTTAATAGATATTAAGACATTTTATGATTTGATACTTTGCATTTTGGACCCCGTTGTTTTGGGTATTTCTGTTTATTAAGATATTACTTAAGTATTTTGGATTTAATAAAAGTTTCATTTTAGCCCTTTTAAAATACGATGTATCCGATGTGACATCATAGTAGTAGCACTTTGTCTCTTTTCGGAGCGGGGTTTTACAATTATGGTATCAGAGAGTCTACGACCTAGGATTGACCTGTGAGGATTGGGTAGATTAGGCTTCCACGCGTACTTTGATATTGTTATGATCTTTTCGATACGTATTCGTTTCCGTGGAATTTGTCATGTTAGTAGGGAGATTCGTATTAGGATGTTCCATCTGGATATTACGTCTTGGCTGAGTGGTTGGGTTTACGATTTAAAGTGTCCTCGCTCCCCAAACGTTTATAGAATGGCTTCCTAACTATGATGGCCCGAACAATGACGTCTTCTTCGTACTCTAATATTATCACTTTCTTTGTATATGTGTATTTTATTTTATAAACTTTATTTTTTTTGTCACCACTAATTCGTTTATATCTCAGATGGTGAACACACGTCAGAATTCTCCCGTCTTTTCCGGTCCCGCGTTTGACGAGGCAGTGCAACGAGCCGTTTCTGCACTAATTCCTGGCCTCACTACTGAAATTACCAACCAAATTCGCCAGAATACTGCTAGCGGAAGCAATGACCAAACTCCTACTATGCATACATGGTTGGAAAGGTTTGGCAAGCAAAAACCTCGTTCCTTTAGTGTTGCTTCTAATCCAGTCGATGCTGAGAACTGGATTGCACACATTGAGAAGTTGTTCGGAGTGTTGGATTGTGGAGATGATTATAAGGTTAGGTTAGCTAGCTACAAGTTAGAGGGTGACGCTCTGAAATGGTGGAAGGCCTACAAGCAGGCCAAGGGAGGTGATGACTATGTGCTAACTATGTCTTGGGAAAACTTACGAGATGCCTTTTTCTTGCAATACTTCCCTAAGTCAAAGCAACAGAGATACGAGCGGTAATACCACAATATTAGGCAGAAAGAGGGAGAGCTTACTGGGGACTTTATGAAGCGGTTCTTGAGGCTGGCAAGTTTCTTGGGGACAAAGGCAGGTACACAAGAGGAGCAGGCACAGAGGTTCAAATGGGCTCTCAACGATCAAGATGGGGACAACCTTGTAAACCTTGATTTCACGGATGTGGCAGCGGTGGCTGATGCCGCAAGAAATTATGAAACTCATCGAGAAAGGTCAGGGCTGAATAAGAGGAACCGCGAGGGGGATCGCATCCGACATGTGACTCACAATGGCAACAACAATAACCAGTGAGGTTATGACTCTAGGAGGAATGATGGTTGTGGCTATGATAGGCAGTCGAACAACAACAACAATTACCAAAGGCCATATCAGCAGAATCGGGGACAATAGTACAACAACAACCGTGTTGTGGGATCCTCAAGCCAGAAAAGTCACATGGATCATGCTTCTATTCCTTTATGCAACTCATGTGGGAAGAGCCATCCGGGAAAGCAATGTTACCGTGCAACTGGTGCTTGCTTTGAGTGTGGTGAAATTGGGCATCGGGTAAGAGATTGTCCTAAGAAGGGTGGTTATGGAGGTAGTGGTTCTGGTAATGATAAGTCTACACTCCCCAAGGGGCGCGTGTTCGCTGCTACTAGGGAGGAAGCCTCAAACTCTTCAGGTACCGTTTCAGGAACCATCTTTTTGAATGATCGTGCTATATTCGTTTTATTTGATACAGGGGCGACCCATTCTGTGATAGCGGTATCGTTAGCTAAGCATATTAATATTTCTCCTACGCAACTCGATTATACGTTATCATTATCCACCCCTATGAAAGGCGTAGCTATGATTAATCATGAATATTTAAATTGTCCTCTACGTTTTGATGATAAAATTCGTGCTGCAAATTTGTACATGTTAGATATGACCGATTTCGACGTAGTTTTGGGCATGGATTGGCTTTCTAAGCACTATGCTACTATTGTATGTCCTTCTAAGCGTGTTGTTTTTGGCGATTTTAACCAACCTGAATTCGTTTACCAAGGTTCGCGGCCTAGTAAACCTCTTAAAATAATTTCTGCTTTGAAAGCCCGTTCTTTGATCTCCCATGGTTGTGAAGGCTTCTTAGCTTCCATAAAAGATGTTTTGATGGATGGTACTCATCTTGAGAATCATCCGGTGGTTCGGGATTTTGCGGATGTATTTCCTGAAGTACTCCCAGGAATTCCACCAGAGCGTGAAGTCGAATTTGGCATTGAATTAGCTCCGGGAACCGAACCCGTTTCTAAAGCTCCTTATCGTATGGCACCGATTGAATTAAAGGAATTAAAGGGGCAGCTTCAAGAACTTCTTGATCTTGGTTTCATTCGTCCTAGTGTTTCGCCGTGGGGGTGCTCCGGTGTTGTTTGTCAAGAAGAAGGATGGCTCTATGTGGCTATGTATTGATTATCGAGAGTTAAATCGTGCTACTATCGTAATCGTTATCCGCTACCCCGCAACGATGATTTATTCGATCAACTACAAGGTGCAAAATTCTTCTCTAAAATTGATTTACGATCTGGTTATCATCAACTACGGGTGAAAGGGGAGGATGTCGCTAAGACTACTTTCCGTACTCGTTATGGTCATTATGAATTCCTTGTTATGCCGATTGGATTGACTAATGCACTAGCTGTATTCATGGATTTAATGAACCGGGTTTTTCACGAATACTTGGATAAATTTGTCATTGTCTTCATCGATGATATTATGGTCTTTTCAAAGACAAAGACGGACCATGAAGATCATCTTCGCATCGTTTTAGAAACTCTACGTCGGAAAAAGCTATACGCTAAATTTTCAAAGTGTGAATTCTGGTTGGAGAAGGTGGCATTTCTGGGACATGTTGTGTCAGCGGATGGAATTATGATGGATCCCGCGAAGGTTGAGGCTATCACTAAATGGCCAAGAACAACAACGGTGACGGAGGTTCATAGCTTCTTGGGCCTTGCGGGTTATTATCGGCGATTTGTAGAAGGGTTCTCACGTTTAGCATTACCGTTGACTAAACTTATGTGAAAAGGTGAGAAATTTGAGTGGGATGAAGAACAGGAGAAGAGTTTTGAGGAGTTGAAGACGAGACTCGTTTCGGCTCCGATACTTACTCTTCCTTCTGGCACCGGCGGTTACCAAGTTTATAGTGATGCTTCAAAGAAAGGTCTAGGGTGTGTACTTATGCAGCACGGCAAGGTTATTGCATATGCATCGCGACAACTAAAATCGTATGAAGCCAATTATCCTACACATGACTTAGAACTAGTGGCGGTTGTGTTTGCCTTAAAAATTTGGAGGCATTATCTGTACGGAGAAACTTGTGACATTTTCACCGATCACAAGAGTCTTAAGAACATTTTCACTCTGAAGGAATTGAATATGAGGCAGAGGCGTTGGTTGGAACTTCTCAAGGATTATGATGCAAACATCCAGTATCATCCCAGAAAGGCTAACGTAGTAGCCGATGCACTTAGCAGAAAGACGGGAATCTTAGCAGGAATCAAAATGGGACGTGAACTCATCACCGATTTGGAGCGTTTGGATGTTGAGTTTTGTGTTCGCGGTACTAACGGTTTCTGGGCTAGTATGAAGGTTGAGCCTAATTTTATACTACAAGTTAAAGAAGCTCATAAAGATGATGGCGAATTATGGGCTGTATTGCAGAAAGCTGATGAGAATGAGCATACGAAGTTTCGGGTGGACGACGACGGTATAATCCGGTATGGGGATAGATTGTGCGTTCCAGAGGACCCTACGCTTCGTGAGGCCTTGTTGACGGAAGCACACAGTTCTCCTTTCTCCATTCATCCGGGTTCCACTAAAATGTACGGTGATCTAAAACAACATTTCTGGTGGAATGGCATGAAGCAAGATGTGGCTACGTTTGTATCTTGGTGTATGATTTGTCAGCAGGTAAAAATTGAGCATCAGCGTGCTAGCGGTCTCCTACAACCCTTGGATATTCCCGTTTGGAAATGGGATGAGATATCCATGGATTTTGTGACCGGACTCCCGAATACGCAGAAGAAGCATGATGCTATCTGGCTTATAGTGGATCGATTGACCAAATCGGCTCACTTTCCTCCCATTCGGAAGGACTATTCTGTGAGTAAATTGGCAGATATCTTTCGGCAAGAGATTATTCGGTTGCATGGTACTCCAGCAGCAATTGTATCCGATAGGGATCCGCGCTTTACATCTCGATTCTGGAAAGGTTTGCAGAAATCTTGGAGTACTAGACTCAAATATAGTACGGCATTTCATCCACAGACTGATGGTCAGACTGAAAGAACCATTCAGACTTTGGAGGACATGTTGAGGTCTTGTGCTTTGGAGTGGACAGGTAATTGGGACGAATATCTATGTCTTGTGGAGTTTGCCTACAACAATAGTTGGCATGCTAGCATTAAGGCAGCCTCGTTTGAGCTTTTGTATGGACGTAAGTGTCGTGCTCCTATTTGTTGGAATGAGGTAGGTGAACGCATTATCGAGGGTCCGGAACTTATCAAGGCGACTAACGAAAAGGTTGCCATTGCTAAGGAAAAGCTTAAGGAAGCTAGGTCCCGACAAAAGAGCTATGCTGATCGTCATAGGAGAGAGTTATCTTTTAGTCCCGGAGATCGTGTTTTTCTGAAAGTTTCTCCATGTCGCGGTGTTCGTCGTTTTGGTATTAAGGGGAAACTTAGTCCACGTTTTATTGGCCCTTTTGAGATTCTCGATCGTGTTGGGGAGGTTTCTTATCGTTTGGCTCTACCTCCACAGTTATCTCACGTGCATAACGTGTTCTGATAGGTGTATAAACACCCATCTTTTCTACCACTTAATTACAAGAATAACCGGACCTAAACGTGTATCTTATGTCTTTTATGTCGGAATTATGCGTGGTTTGTGTTTTTGTTGTAATTTAGGATGAAATTATGAAAAGTGGAGAAAACACGGGAATTCACGGGCATTCACGGCTTTTATTGAAGAAAAAGATGAAAGGCGGAGTCGAGAAGTCAAGAGTGGAAAAAGAACGGAAGTCCAAGACCAATTCTGAAGATTTATCTAAGAAAAAGTCAAAAGACGGAAGTTTATCAAAAGCCGAGAAACTCAAGTTTATTTTATTGAAGAAACTAAAGACGAGTTCAAAAGATATCCCAAGCCACAAGTCCTTAAAGTCCGAATTTAAAAGAAAGATTAGAATAAAAGGACTAATGACGCAAATAATGAAGATTAAATGAAGGAGGGCTTAATCTTGCAATTAACAAGAAATGAAAGAGGGGAGGAAGCTTCCTTAATCCTCCCCTATAAATAGATTAGGATTGTTATCATTTGTGTTGTTGGCTAACTTGACAAATTAGCTCTTCCATTTTTAATTACCTTGCACCTTTTATTACTTGTCCAATTTAATTACCTTGTCTTGCACTTAATTACCATTTAATTCAAGTAAGTTTTCCTTTTTAATTCTTGGCAAGCTTTATCTTTAACTTGTTAATCTCATTCTTCCTTTCTTAATCTTTGTGTTGATTTATTTAAGTTTGTGTTCTTGATTTTGGTTGATTTAATTAAGTGGGTTTTGATTAAGTCTTGTGAGTTTGATTGTTTTGGATTGATTGTTTATGCTTTATATTTGTTTATTAATTTGTTTGATCTAATTTTGTGTTTGATTTGGTTAAGTTTTATTTAGATCCGTGTGTTTTAGCTCTTCCTTGTTCTTCGGTAATCTTACTGTTCTTTCCCTGAGTTTCGTCCCCAACAACTTTCCGCATAAGGTGTGGATTAGTTTGCTCTATACGGAATATTTCATATTCCGAACAGGAGATTTTATTCCGCGTAAGGGTTTTGTAAAGATTTCTTATTCGGAATATTTAATTATTCCGCATAGGGATTTTGAAGAAATTGCTTATTCGGAATATCTTGTATTCCGAATAGGGGAGGATTTTCCGCATAGGGCAACTTTTCCGAATAGGAGGATTTTTCCGAATAGGCCCAACTTTCCGAGTAGGACTTTATTCCGAATAGGGACAGCTATTCCGAATAGGGGATTATTCCGCATAGGGTCTATTATTCCGAGTAGATAATTATTCCGAATAGGGCTATTTTTCCGAATAGGTGACAGTTATTCCGAATAGCATTTATTCCGAATAGGGATTTATTCCGGATAGGGAAATCTTAGTTTTTAGTTTTCTGCCTTTTAAATTCTAGCTCTATTTTTCCCGCCTTTTTCTTTAGTCGCACTTTAAGTTTATTTGCCTTAGTTTAAGTTTTAGTTTTAGTTGCGTTTTAAGTTTGCCTTAGTTAGATTTAAGTTTGCGTTATTTACTTTATTGCCCTTTAGTTTTAGTCTCGCTTTTAACTACTTGCACTTTATGTTAATTAGTCTTAGATTTATTTTAATTGCCCATTTTCTTTAATTGTTTTGCACCTTTTATTTTCAAAACTACAACGACACATCTTTGTTCCACCAAAGTTCAACTGAGTCACACATTAAACAATAAGTTTTTCAATTCGAAGAGAACCACACAACGAACTTTAATTAACTTTTTATATAGGGTGTCAAAAGCCCTGTATCAAATGGCGCCGCTGCCAGCTCTTTTCGTAAAGATCAACAGTTTTTTGTGAGAGACACGTTGCTTTTTGGGATCCGTTCACTTGTGAACGTTATTTTTCTTGCATAAAAATTTCAAAAATCATAAAAAATTAAAAATTCATAAAAACCATAAAAATTAAAAATATCAAAAATCCAAAAAGATTTTATCTTTCTTGTGTATATATATTGTCTTTGTGTTTGGTTTTGTTTTCTTTTGCATTTTCAGGTGTATGCGTACTAGATCTTCTAATTATCAAGAGCCCGAGCCTCAAGAAGATTTAGATATGGCAGGTGTCAACAACAACAACATGCCACCGCATCTCAATAATAATAATAACAACAACAATGCTCTTCCACAGCCCGATCTTCGGACCATGGAGGAACTTTGTCAACCAACAATGTTTGGACGAGGAGGACCGATTGCGCCGATGCAAATCAACGCTCCTGAGTTTTCGTTGAAGCACCACATGATTCAGCAAGTACAAACAAACCCATTTAGAGGATTGCCTGATGATGATGCCAACAAACACCTCGACAAGTTCATTACCATCACCCAAAGCATGAAGTTGCCTGGGGCCACAATGGATGTTCTCCGCCTACAACTCTTCCCACATACTTTATCGCATCATGCCGAGAAATGGTTTGATCGTCTCCCGAAGAATTCTATTCACACTTGGGATGACATGACTCAACGCTTTCTTTCGCGCTACTTTCCACCATCCATGGTCACAAGCCTTCGCAATCAGATCAGCGGTTTCATGCAAGATCCCGATGAATCTCTTTTTGATGCATGGGAGAGATATAATGTCTTGATCGACCGTTGTCCAAACCACAACATGCTTCCGGTCACCTTGATCGATACTTTCTACAACGGATTGACTTTTCGAGATCGTGATACGATCAATGCAGCCGCCGGTGGCACATTCATGAAAAGGAGACCCGAGGAGTGTAGAGAGTTAATTGAAAACATGACTACTCATCATAAGAACTGGGATTCTTCTGCTTCTTCTAGAAACAACACGAGAGTCAATGTTTCTTCTACCTCAGCAACCCCTGAGATGACCGAACTCACCCGCATGATGGCCGAAATGAGCAAAAGTATTACGCTTCTCGCTTCAAATCAACAACAACAACAAGTTAAAGCGGTTACTAATCCTTGTGAAACATGTGGCGGTCCTCACTCATAGACCGATTGTCCTTCGACACAAGGAAATCCGGAAAAGGTGTATGCAGCTTACGGTAATTATTCACCGGAAAATTACCAAGCTAGACAACAAGGGGATAGAAATCTGCTGAGCTACCGTTCAAACAATTACCTTTCACCCGGTTTTTCTCCTCAAAACCAAAATCCCGCCAACAACTACAATAGAAGCAACCAAATCCCACCTCGTGCTTCTAACCCTTACCAACCACCCACCCAACAACACCCACCCATTAACCCCGATGTTGACACAATCATGAGAACTCAAGGTGAGCAAATCAAGAATCTACAGAGCCAAATAATTAATTTGAAAGGAGATATCTTGAAGCAAGGTAATGACATCCGAACCGAGGTTCGTGATAATCTTCAATCCTCTTTCATCACTCAAACAACTGAATTGAAGAATCTGTTGGCTAGTTTCTTGCCCGAAGCTAAACCTTCTTCTTCTTCGGGTTCTCTACCTTCAAACACCGTCACCAATCCGCGAGCTAATGTGAGTGCTATAACTACGCGTAGTGGAATTACCATTGTCAATCCACCTGATTCACCACCATCATCTACACCTCCTCCACCACCATGTATCCCGACTCCTCCTACACCTAGTAGTAGTACACCATTACCGTCTCCGCCTCGTCATGACGATGTATCTCGGAAAGACCCTTCAACATCACAACCTTCACCAACTACACCTTCACCTAACCCTTATCAACCTAGAATCCCATACCCTTCTCGCATAGGCAAGACCAACGAGCTAACTAAGAATGATGCTCAAGTGACTAGCTATATTAAGATGCTTTCTCAAATGAACTTCAACATTAGCTTTCTTGAAGCACTTGTCCACATGCCCAAATTTGTTAAAGCATTTAAGGAATTGCTTAACAAGAAGGAGAAGCTGATTGAACTCGTCAACACACGCTTAAATGAAAACTGCTCTGCAGTCATTCTTAGAGAACTTCCGGAAAAGCTTGGAGATCCCGGTCGTTTTGTGTTGTCTTGCGTATTCAACAAAACTGAAGAATTTACTGCCCTTGCTGATCTCGGGGTTAGTATTAATCTTATGCCACTCAGTGTTTGGAAAACACTATCATTGCCCGATCTCATTCCTACAAAGATGACTCTCGAACTTGCAAACCGCACTCTCGCTTACCCCGTTGGTATAGCCGAAGACGTGTTTATCAAAGTTGGCACATTTACCTTCCCGGTCGATTTTGTCGTAGTTGATTATGAAATGGACCCTCGTATTCCTCTAATACTTGGTCGTCCATTCTTGAGAACCGGACGTGCTTTAATAGATGTGGCCGAAGGTGAGTTAATCTTACGAGTCGGGGATGATTCTAAAGTTTTTAAAATGGGGAAGCTTACAGGCAAATCCTTTGGAGGCCGAGAATCAGTGAATATGATAAATGTGCTCGATGACTTTACCGTCTATGACAATCCTCTATTCGAGTCTTCCACTGATAATCCACTCTTTGAAGATGATGTGGATGATTCTCACTCTACTTTGGACGCTTCTCCCATTTTTGATTCACCACCGGTCTTTGATGCTTATGATGATGATTCTAGCTCAGACTCGGATGATTTTGATTGTACTTCTGAGTATCCCGAGCTGCCCACATTCGATGATTTTGATGAGGCTGATACTCTCTCGAGCGATTCTTCCCATGATGAAGATCCTCCGCCATCACTCGATCCTACTTTGGACGATTACTCATTCGAGGAAGATTTCTCTGAATTTCTTAACACATACTTCCCTCATGAGAGTGATGCACCTTCTTTGGACTTTGAAGATTATCGTCTTGATCCTACTTTGGATTTGAAGAGCATTTTGTCCAAGGAGAAGAAACCGGTTGACACCGAAATCCGTTGCACTTATGATTTGACACCTCTTTGTCCCACTTCTGAGGACGAGGTTGTGCTTCTTTGCGGATCTTCTTCACACTCGGCTGAGCCGGAGTGCTATTTTCCCCTGAAGGAAAAGGTGTTCGATCCCGGTATTGAAGTCTTTAAGCCATCTCAGTATCCACCTGATGAAATAAAAGGAAAAATCTTTGGAAATTTAGAAGACATGCTTACACCGCTTCATACTTGCTCCCAACATGCTCCATCACTGCTTAAGGGAACCCTGCCACTTCTCTTTTGGCTTGCCTTGTTCGCCTTAAGCTCGTGCTTAGTGATGGATGAAAACTATGTCTTCGATCCTGGTGGATTTCTTTCATGCTACTTCCGTTGATGATCAAGGTCGAGTCAGGCTCACGACTCGGTTAACAAAAACCAAGCGCTTCTTGGGAGGCAACCCATGCATCTATCTTTCCGCTTTCTTTACCATAAGTGTAGGGGGGACCCCTTGGATTGCTATTTCCTCTCCTCACTTCTTAATCAGGGATTCGAACCTCAATGATCCACTCTTGATGATTCTTGACGACCCGTGATTCCGTGTTCTACTTTTTCCCGGTTCTATCCTAAACTCTTTTCGATTCACTATTTTATATTTTCTCAATATTAAAATAGGAATCTCTTTAGTTGTCTTTTCCTTAGCGAGATTTAAACAACGTGCACAATGCCCTAAGTGTAGGGGAGTTTACTTCCCCATGCTTAAACATTGAGGACAATGTTTATCTTAAGTGTAGGGGGGACTTCTATCGAAGTTAAGTGGTCTTTTCCTTGTATTTGTCCTCATTTTAACCGGAAAATCAATTTTTCGACATTTTTCAAAATTTTTGATCTATTTTGGCCTATTAGTTTTTCCCTTTTGTATAGTTATTTTCTTTCTTTGCTAGAATAAATGTTTAATAAGTGGTTTTAATTTTCAAACATTGTGAATCTTTTGACTCAATCCGAGTTTACTCTAGCTAGTATCCTTAACGTGTTTAAGTCTAGTTTTGCTAGGCTTTTATATAGGGAGCTTTAAAACGCGAAAGTCTTAACTCTCACGGGTTAAGAACAAGAACTTTTCGCAAGTTCCTATAATTGATCCTAGAGAGTCGTTTATCAAGGGGACTTTAAGATGCGATTTCTAAACTTGAAAGAGTCTAAGAATTTGCAAGATCCTATAGGCGACTCGAAAACCCAAAATTTTGATTTAATAGGCTAAGTATCCACGAGTCTCATTACTTGAGATTTTAAACTGTGGAGAACGAGAGATGATGGAGCCAATTATAAGTCGGTATTCTTTCGTGGATTTATGTGAGTTAATTATAAGCCTATTCTCCCATCGCTTGCTAATAATTTATTTGCTAATAAATAAGGTTGTACGATTTGAAAAGTTACTTAGCTTCTAGCCCCAGATCGTTTAAAAGTTGCTCGGTAATGACGAGAGTTCATAGCCAAGGCATAACTTATGAAGCGGGGCGTGAAGATTGGCGAGTCCGAAAAGGCCCTAACAAGGCATGAGGGCTATATTTTGTTGCTAAAGATCCAAAGGTGATGTGAAGAATCATTTATCGAAAATCAATATGAAGGATCGAGACACACGACGAAAAGCAAAAACTCCCAAAAAGTCATGGAGAAGTGTATCCGAAAAGACCCTAACAAGGTATGAGGATAAATAGATCCAAGTCAATAAAGGAGGCGGATCGTTGTATATCAAAATCCAAAATAAAGATTGGAGAAAAATGAAGAAGTCGTGGTCCATATATGAAGAATCTCTCAAAAATTCCAAGTGAAGAAATTCCAATTATGAAGAGAAGACCATTATTTCATGAACGTCTCTCAAGATTTGAAGTATGAAGTCGCTGCCAAATATCGGCCCGAGAAAGGTCTCAAATCGCGAACCAAGTTATGCCAAGATATGAACTTTTTGATATCCCGAGAAGCAGTTTTAAAAGATTTGGTCCTTTAGCTAACTATTGATTAAATCGTGCACTTTATTTTCAGACTAAATAATTATCGAAATAAGTCAAACAATGCATCTTCGTGATCATTCAAGACAAATAATAAAATATAAGAGATACCCATAGGAATAAGGGAGTCTAAGTGAATAATTGGCCCACATGAGTTCGTGTTAGTTTACTAACTTATAATAACAATGATCTCGTTTTTAAGCTTGGTTTGGAGAAAGTGAAAAGTTGAGGATGATGATTATTCATGACATTTTCAAAACCCAAGGTATGCTTTTAATTTCTTTGCTTTGCATTTTTTATAATTTTCTATCTCTTTAATAAAGGCCAATATGGATTGATTATGATGAAAAGTGTATACATGCTTTGTAACTAATGCATTGCATGAGGACATTGCAATGGTCAAGTGTAGGGGATTTGATAGGTGTATAAACACCCATCTTTTCTACCACTTAATTACAAGAATAACCGGACCTAAACGTGTATTTTATGTCTTTTATGTCGGAATTATGCGTGGTTTGTGTTTTTGTTGTAATTTAGGATGAAATTATGAAAAGTGGAGAAAACACGGGAATTCACGGGCATTCACGGCTTTTATTGAAGAAAAAGATGAAAGGCGGAGTCGAGAAGTCAAGAGTGGAAAAAGAACGGAAGTCCAAGACCAATTCTGAAGATTTATCGAAGAAAAAGTCAAAAGACGGAAGTTTATCAAAAGCCGAGAAACTCAAGTTTATTTTATTGAAGAAACTAAAGACGAGTTCAAAAGATATCCCAAGCCACAAGTCCTTAAAGTCCGAATTTAAAAGAAAGATTAGAAGAAAAGGACTAATGACGCAAATAATGAAGATTAAATGAAGGAGGGCTTAATCTTGCAATTAACAAGAAATGAAGGAGGGGAGGAAGCTTCCTTAATCCTCCCCTATAAATAGATTAGGATTGTTATCATTTGTGTTGTTGGCTAACTTGACAAATTAGCTCTTCCATTTTTAATTACCTTGCACCTTTTATTACTTGTCCAATTTAATTACCTTGTCTTGCACTTAATTACCATTTAATTCAAGTAAGTTTTCCTTTTTAATTCTTGGCAAGCTTTATCTTTAACTTGTTAATCTCATTCTTCCTTTCTTAATCTTTGTGTTGATTTATTTAAGTTTGTGTTCTTGATTTTGGTTGATTTAATTAAGTGGGTTTTGATTATTTTGATTAAGTCTTGTGAGTTTGATTGTTTTGGATTGATTGTTTATGCTTTATATTTGTTTATTAATTTGTTTGATCTAATTTTGTGTTTGATTTGGTTAAGTTTTATTTAGATCCGTGTGTTTTAGCTCTTCCTTGTTCTTCGGTAATCTTACTGTTCTTTCCCTGAGTTTCGTCCCCAACAACTTTCCGCATAAGGTGTAGATTAGTTTGCTCTATACGGAATATTTCATATTCCGAACAGGAGATTTTATTCCGCGTAAGGGTTTTGTAAAGATTTCTTATTCGGAATATTTAATTATTCCGCATAGGGATTTTGAAGAAATTGCTTATTCGGAATATCTTGTATTCCGAATAGGGGAGGATTTTCCGCATAGGGCAACTTTTCCGAATAGGAGGATTTTTCCGAATACGCCCAACTTTCCGAGTAGGACTTTATTCCGAATAGGGACAGCTATTCCGAATAGGGGATTATTCCGCATAGGGTCTATTATTCCGAGTAGATAATTATTCCGAATAGGGCTATTTTTCCGAATAGGTGACAGTTATTCCGAATAGCATTTATTCCGAATAGGGATTTATTCCGGATAGGGAAATCTTAGTTTTTAGTTTTCTGCCTTTTAAATTCTAGCTCTATTTTTCCCGCCTTTTTCTTTAGTCGCACTTTAAGTTTATTTGCCTTAGTTTAAGTTTTAGTTTTAGTTGCGTTTTAAGTTTGCCTTAGTTAGATTTAAGTTTGCGTTATTTACTTTATTGCCCTTTAGTTTTAGTCTCGCTTTTAACTACTTGCACTTTATGTTAATTAGTCTTAGATTTATTTTAATTGCACATTTTCTTTAATTGTTTTGCACCTTTTATTTTCAAAACTACAACGACACATCTTTGTTCCACCAAAGTTCAACTGAGTCACACATTAAACAATAAGTTTTTCAATTCGAAGAGAACCACACAACGAACTTTAATTAACTTTTTATATAGGGTGTCAAAAGCCCTGTATCATGTTCCATGTATCACTTTTGAGGGGATACAAGTATCACCCTCTGCATGTCGTTTCATATCCTTTGGATCAAATCCAAGAAGACTTATCTCTAGCCGAGGAGCCCGAGGCTATCTTGGATCATCAAGAACGTGTTATGAGAAACAAGACCATTCCTTTTGTTAAGATTCTTTGGAAGAATCATCCTGAGCGCGAGGTTACTTGGTAAACCGAGGAATCGATGCGCTCTAGCTATCCTCATTTCTTCGCATAATTTGGTACGTTTCATTTCGTTTATTTCATTTTCCTTGTTTATTATTCTATTTCAATTTCGAGGCCGAAAATTTTCTTTTAGAGAGGAGGAATTATAAAACCCTTAACCACCACTTTAATTTCGAGGACGAAATTTTCTTTTTAGAAGGGAAGAGTTGTAAAACCCGCATTTTTATAAAACGGAAATTTTGAATAAAGTATGATATTTGAGCATTTTATAAAATTTGCGAATTTGATGTAAATTGAATTTTACGTAAATTAAATAGTAGATATTTTATTTCAATTTATTTAATTTAAATTAAGGTATAGTTTAATTATTTCAGAAATATTAAATAAGACTTTGATTATGAAACATTTTAATTAAATTAAAATATAACCTATAATTTTAAATAACTACAAAGAATAAATGACATTCTTAGACTAATATAAATAAATATTTTAAACCTTATGTTATATTAGATAAAAAAAGTGCACACTTTTGTTACATTTACATGTTTATGTAAGACTTTTAAAAATGGGAAAGAAATATGTGAAATTAATGTGTAATTATACCAGTAAAACCAAGTTGAAACACCTCCTTAATTTGACTCAAATCATACGAAATTAGGAAGCAATTTGGAAGGTTTTTATGATTTTTAAAGGTGTTTAATTCCATAAGTTATGACATAAGTTACAAGTTTGAAAAGCTAGTTAATGGTCTTCCTTAATTCAAACTTTTAACAAATATAGAATTCACTATATAAAGGACCCAATGGATGGCCTAGGCATCACACATACATACATTTTACTTAGCCAAAACTCTACCAAAACCTCCTCTCTCCATTGATAAGAAAACCTTAAAACCTTAAGGTTGTTCTAGATCTTTCTCCTCTCTAAACCTCCATTCTTGTTACTAAACATCCATTATTATGATTTTGTGTGTATAGTGATTACTATATCATTATACACATCCCATGTAAGTCCTTATAATCCATATGTCACATTTATTGCTTGGTACATTTTGTTTTTAATTTAAAATCATGATTTCTAGGGTTTTGAAACCCTAAAAATGTGTTTTGGTGATTCAATACCTTAAAAACGTTTTTGTATGTTAGATTTTATTTTAGACAATCCTAAATATGTTCTAATATGGTTTTATAAAGTTTTTATAAAGATCTAGCTAACCTATGGTGGTCTAGATCATTAAACCGGCTCATACGTAATAATAAGTAAGGGCTGTCCGGATTTTGGGTGATCTTGTAAGGGCTGTAAAACGGGTTTTATAACATCTTTTTAAGAGTTTCAAAAGCCTAAAACTATCTACAATAAATCTGGTTTTCATAACAGGTCTTAAAACGTTTTGAAGTGGTCGGGAACTATGGTAACCGTGTAGATCTTTGAAAACAGTCCTTAAAAATCAGAATATGAGTCATCTTGTAAGAGTCATATCTTGAGCCTCGGGATAGCTTTTTGAGTGAATCCGGGGTCTAAAACTATCTAATTCAAATGTATTTTTCATATTTGGACTTTAATCAGTGAGTATGGTTTGGGAAAATTGTTTTACAGTCGGATCTTCTAAAACAGTCCTTAAATGACGGGTTTTGGGAAAGTGTATAATTAGGGTTTTGAATCACCGAATCATGAAACCTTGTAATCTTTTGTGATAGAACAGTATGTAAGACATATTTTTATGTATCTTTTAGCCTTGGTGACATGGGAATAGGACTTGTTGCTTTGTATACGATTCCGTGACTTGTTTGTGCTTTTAAGGTACGGATTTTCAGTTCTTTATTAAAGAACACTCTTTTACTCTTTCTTACACAACTCCTTTTGATAAATCCATATGCCATTGCTGTGTTCCCATATCCTTAGTTGCTGTTTTGATATGATCACTAAATTCCTATGCCTTGTTATGATCCCGTTATCGTTATGCCTTTATATGTTCCCCATTTGAATACTTATATTTTTCCTAGTTATTATGCCTTTGAAATGAACCCTTAAGCCCGAGCCATATTTTGCATCTAGTCATGGAGGTACCATGACCATGTCATACGATGCACCGGTGACATGACACTAACTGGGACGGTGTGATTAGGTCCCCGGCGTTCCCTTTTGGTGCACATACTTATTATATTATTGTGAGCGCGGGTGCTAGTCATGAGCTAGTGCACGTGCTATTGACATTTGTTTTGCAGGGAGCGTATGGATGCATCCTAGGTATTTGTTTGATATGATATGATTTGATTTAATGTGATAGGTTTGTGTGTGAAATACACGCCGTCACTTTGGTACATAGGAGTCGCAATCCTAGTACACGTATATGATTATTTGGTTGATTTGGATATGTGATTTGTTATGTGTGCTCGTGGGCTGTTCTTGTCTTTCATTAACCCTTTTATTCATCCACTTAATCATCCTTATGTTCATACCTTGTGATATCTTCATTATTGTTATCTCTTTTGCCTTAAACCATATTTGTTGTATCCGTTCGCTGGGCGTTTTGCTCAACCGTTTCTTTTTCCATGCGGCAGGTATTAAGCGGGAGACGGGGCATTGAGAGAGTTTGGAGTTACCTAGATTCACCCAAGTTTTTAATGATATTAAGACATTTTATGATTTAATACTTTAAATTTTGGACCCCGTTGTTTTGAGGATTTCTGTTTATTAAGATATTACTTTAAGTATTTTGGATTTAATAAAAGTTTCTTTTAGCCCTTTTAAAATATGATGTATCTGATGTGACACCATAGTAGTAGCACTTTGTCTCTTTTCAGAGCGGGGTGTTACATAGTCCCTCAACAAAACTAAATTGTCAATATTAGTCCTCCTCAAAGTCAAACATGCCATGAAGACCTTCAAGATACAAGAAAGAACAAGTTTGGTCCTTCAAATATCAAGAAATGGCAAAAAGTACCCCTGAAAATACTTTGGAAAAGTATTTGCGGCAAAAGTGTGAAAATAGAAACTTGATTAACAAAGGAAATACGTTTTGGTTGTTTAAACTTCAAATGAAAAAGAAAGAAGAAACAAGGGACTAAACATGGGAGACACAATACTTACCTTAACCTGTCAGGGGGTGACACGTGCCCCACTTACCTCCCACAACCAATCAAAACTCACACTTCCTCCACCTCAGCCTTCCACTCACACCATACTTAACTAACCTTAATTAATTTATTAATTAGGCGCTAAACACAACTTTTAAAACCCAAACCGGATCAAAACATGCACTATTCATGTTCTTCATAAAATTGGGCATTTGCAAATCACTTGTAATTAACCCACCAAAACCTTCAGAATTATGATTAAGCTATCCTTAATCATAACCCCAACTCACAAATCCTATGCCACATCATCCCATATTCACATGCTACCAACCTTGTACACGGTTTTGGGAGAAACTGCCAAAACTTGCTAATAACTTAGTTTTTGCCAAGTATTAAATTTTATCGTCCGATCTCTTCGAATTGACTATTGGTTTAAGTGCGACTCAATCGTCTTTTGGTGGAAACAATAATAGATTGGTCGTTGTAGTAAAGTAAATGTGCAAGACTTTAGAGTAAATGACGGGTAATTAAATGCTAAAACTAATTAAAACGTAAATGGTGCAAAATTAAAATTTTAAAAAGTAAATTAATTAAATGACTTATAATTAAAGCTTGACGAAAAGTAAATTTGACAAGTTAATAAAAATGAAAGTTTGAAAACTTAAAACAATGCAAACTTAAAAATAAAACTAAGGCAAAATATTAAACCAAACCCTGTCGGAATACACTCCTACCGGAATCCCGTCGGAATCCGATCGGAATAGGTCTATCGGAATCCTATCGGAAAGCTTCTATCGGAATACAAACCTTGGGACGATCGGAATGATGATCGGAATGACAGTCCTATCGGAATGCAACCAAAACACCTCCGTCGGAATGATGGCTTACCTCTCCTATCGGAATCCTGGTCGGAATGAAGACTTATCATAATGATGGAAATCAAGTCTAATCGGAATGTCCAATAAACACCCTCGTCGGAATGTCAAATCGGAATCCCAATCAGAATCACAAACCCTTTTCCGATCCAGCAATCGGAATGCTGGTCAGAATGTAAAACCCCTTTCCGATGGCTTATGACCGAAATACAGTAAAAGAAATCGTAAATAAGCAAAACAAATAAGCTATGAATTAAATAAGCACACAACTAAAAATTTAACTAAAACACGCATAAGAAAAAGCTAATAAGCTAAATTTAAAGACTTTTGAAAACACTTAAATGAAAAAGATATTTGAAAACAACTTTTTTATAAAATAACTTTTATAAACTCTTAAGTAAATATAAGAAAGACACAAGTAAGCTATAAAATCATAATCCAAAACAATCAAAAGCATAAAAACATAACACTTAATCAAACAAGCAAAACAATAAGCACACAAACATAAAGATTAAGCAAAACAAGAAAGGTAGAATGAGAGATTTATAAAAACTTGATTAAAAATAAGATTCAATAACAAAATTAAAAGACTTACTTGAAATTAAAGGCAAAAAATTAAAGGTGCAATTAAGTAAATGACAATAAGAAAGTGCAAGTAATTAAAGGTGGAAGAACTATGTGTCAAATAGCCAACACCTCCTAATGTGATATTAGGAGGGTATTTATAGGAGATTAGGGAGATAAGCATGTGTTGGAAGCTTCCTTCTTTCTTTTTTTCTTTCTCGTCTTTTCGTCTTCTAAATTCTTCGACGTTTTCGACTTTGTCTCGGGATTAATAAACTCGTCTTGTAATTTCTTCATTAATTTAGACTTGAGTTCTTTGGCTTTTATTAAACTTCCGTCTTTAGACTTTTCTTCGATAAATCTTCAGAATAGGCCTTGGACTTCCGTTCTTTTTGCACTCTTGATATTTTGACTTTGTCTTTTGTCTTTTTCTTTGATAAAAGCCCGTGAAAGCCCATGTTTTCTTTCCTTTTCACATTTTGATCCTAAATCACAACAAAAACACAAACCACGCATAATTCTGACTTTTAGGACATAAAATACACGTTTTGGCTTGGTTATTATTATAATTAAGTGGTAAAAGGATAAGTGTTTTCACACTTATTAAATCCCCTACACTTGACCATTGCAATGTCCTCATGCAATGCATTAATTACAAAGCAAGTTTTACATTTTCCATCACAATCAATCCACATTGGCCTTTATTAAAGAGACAAAATATGTAAAGGAAGAAAACTAGTAAAAAGATCAAAAACTTACCTTGGGGTTTTGGAATGTCATGAATGATTATCATCCTCAAGTTTCACGTTCCCCATACCAAGCTTAAAAACGAGATCATTGTTATTATAAGTTAGCAAACTAACACGCATTCATGTGGGCCAATTATTTACTTAGACTCCCTTATTCCTAGGTGTATCTCTTATATTTTATTGTTGTCTCGAATGATCACGAGGATGCATTGTTGACTTATTTCGATAGTTATTTAGGCCGAAAATAAAGTAGGACGATTTAATCAATAGTTAGCTAAAGGACAAAATCTTTTAAAACTGCTTCTCGGGACCTCATAAAGTTCATATCTTGGCATAACTCGCTTCACGATTTGAGACCTTTCTCAGACCGATATTTAGCAGTTACTTCATACTTCAAATCTTGAGAGACGTTCATGAAATAATGGTCTTCTCTTCATAATAAGAATTTCTTCACTTGAACTTTTTGAGAGATTCTTCATATTTGGACCACGACTTCTTCACTTTTATCCAATCTTTATTTGGGATTTTGATATACAACGATCCGCCTCTTTTTAGGACTTGGATCTATTTATCCTCATACCTTGTTAGGGCCTTTTTGGATAGACTTCTCCATGATCTTTAGGGGAGTATTTGCTTTTCGTCGTGTGTCTCGATCCTTCCTATTGATTTTTGATAAATGATTCTTCACATCACTTTGGATCTTTAGCAACAAAATGTAGCCCTCATGACTTGTTAGGACCTTTTCGGACTCGCCAATCTTCGCATCCCGCTTCAATAAGTTATGCCTTGGTTATGAACTCTAATTAATACCGAGCAACTTTTAAACGATCTTGGGCTAGAAGCTAAGTAATTTTTGGTAACACCCCACCATGGAGGAATATGGGGCGCGACGTATGGATATCATCACAACAAATGGTGTCTCTATAGAGAAAACTAAAATGCAAATATAATGTCATAAATGGCGACACAAATGTCATGACAATATCTCAACAATGCAGGAGTCTAGGTAAGTAGGTAACAGTCCTACCACTTACCCAAGACAACAATAAACATAAACCAAACAAACATATAGGTGCCAACATGTATCACTTATAAAAAAACATAAAGGTAAACTAAGAAGGAGCGAGGATCTCCTTCTATATGCAATCCTAAGGCATCCAAATCTAGCCACTTCTATCCTCAAGCTTAACCACATTCACACCTGAAAGAGACACTAAAACACGTCAACATAAAGTTGGTGAGAGTCATAGGTTTAGACTTCAATGCTAAATCAGTTATAAGCTGTGAATAACAACCATCAACACAATAACATATGGACAATGTGTTACAAGTATGCATTAACAACTAACATTCAAGATCAATCATTCCAAACCAAATCCAAGGCCCCCAGCCTTACCAAACACCATGGTACCATAGATGATCACACTATGTACCTATCCCAAGGCCCCGCCTTGTCATTATCCATTGGTCCCATAGATGATCACACTATGTACCTCTCCAATCCAAATCATACACAAACAAGAATCACATAGCATTTAATCACATAATGTACACACAAGTCCATCTCAAACCTTAAAAACTTTCACAGCATCAATTTATAACTAACTCAACACAGTGTCTCTTCTATCCCATCTGGAAGTCAAAATCATTAGTAAACATGGGACTATGAAACTCACCAGATTGAGTTTCCCTAAACATCCACGCACTAGCAAAAAGCTAATCAACCAAAAACACATAATCAAAACATTGAACCAAACACTAAAATGGCTCATCAACCTATGATGGACATCTAACCTTCTCCCATATATATATACCTCATATATATACTCTAAGCATCTCATTACACCCCTCTATAAAGCCCTTATCTCGTTTTACTTCATAACACATCCCGTTAACATTTTATCAAAAACAGTCCTAGTTTTAGGTCTCCAAACTATAAGCCAAACACCCACCTAAACACACCCATGATCTCTGTAAAGGGAATATTTATGCCTTACATGTGTTAGCTAACACCTCCCACTTGCCCCAACCTTAAAGCTACTGTTAAGACCCCGATATATATATATATATATATATATATATATATATATATATATATATATATATATATATATATATATATATATATATATATATATATATATATATATATATATATATATATATATATATATATATATATATATATATATATATATATATATATATATACTTTTGTCATTCCTGATTTACTGATTTTAAACATACAAAACATTTGTTATGATTAGGGGGTCTTACCCTAAACCACAACCTTAGCCCAAGTGCAGATACTTACTACAATATATAAACCATCTCTCATGTTCGTTAGAAGATCCCAATGCAACCCTAAGTACCCCAAACAACCCAAAACTTAAAAAGAAAACAGGCTGACTTCAAAACTATTTTGACCTCCGACTGTTGTAACCTGTTTTTGACCGACTTCCCTACCTCCAATTTATTTCTCGTTTCTTGCATTGGAAAGCCACTTCAATTACCTTTTTACGGATACTTGGATCGCAAAATAAGAGTTTGTAGAACTCCCAATATGATCAAAACAATTGACTCAAAATTCTGTCCAGTTTTTAAAAACGGGTTTAATCAAATTAACTTAATTAATTACCCATAACCCCTTTAATTACAAGCCCTAATTTATGTAATCATCATATTATGATTAATATATCATTAATTTACTGTTTTTAATTGAAAACCTAACCTAAAATCCATCATAAGATGATGTAAAGAAAACATTAAACAATTTAATTGAAAAGGGATTAAAGGTTTTTACCTTAAAATTAATGAAAGATGAAATTTTTGAAGAAACCCTAAATCCTCCATTGATGAACTCACGTGTGTTTTTTGTTTCCAGGGATTATGAAGTGTTTTGATGGTAAAAATCCTTATATATTTATTTGTTACCCAATCCTAGCCCAACCCAAACACTTTCCCCTATTTCCCCTATTTTCCTTTTTTCTCCTTCTTCTTTGGTGTGTCTTAAACCGACCCAAACACCCCTTAAATTCGTTTTTTTTTTATTTTTTTTATTTAATATTATGTTATTAATATTACCTTAATTTTCCTTAATTTATTTCAGCTCCTAAAGCTTCCAAAACCACAAAACCGTAAAACTAGTCAAATTTACGCGTTTTACCGTAAAAGACGTAAAATATACACTTTTATAAAAAATCTAAAATTTTGAAATAAACTTTATATTTAAGTCGTAAATGACTTAAAACCATTCCGAAAAAATATCCATATGACTAATTACCTCATCCGAGACCTCTAAATGCTAAACCGTAAATCGTAAAAATACGATTTTTAATAATACATATACGTATACGTAAAACCACTAAATAACATCATCTCATTTCATAGTCACTACCATGTGAGCTCATGAACATGAAATCATCTCACATCGTTTCACTCACAATGTACCCCGTACCGGAAACGATATCCAAACCACAATCTATACACACCAATAAGCACATAAACACGTAAAGACACGTAACTAGCACAAAATAAAACTAAGTGACGAACCTCAAAACCAGGGTTGTCACATCACTCCCTCCTAATAGAAATCTCGTCCCGAGATTTACTCCTTAGGATCAAACTCACAAACAACAAATCACATGAGGATACTTGTTCTAAACGAACTCCCCTCATTTCCACGTGAACTTTAGTTCAAGTTTCAAAATACCACATATACAAACAAAAAATAATTAAACTCATTGCCAAACTATTGACCTCACAGTCTATAAATCTCACAGATGACTCTTTGATAAAACAAAGACTCTTAATACAAGTCCCGAATAACCGTACATGCAAATATGCATTCTCAAACAACATTTACCAATCTTAATACACGAAATATAACATGTATACCACTCATTTTCCCCAGGTAATTCTATACTCATAAGCTACTGGTCCGATCTTTCCAAAGATCATAAATGGACCTACAAAACTCTACATCAACTCTTCCATTTTACCAAAACGTACCACCCGTTACTATGGGTGAAACTCCCTACATAACTTTGTCACTAACCCTAGTGGTTTCCTCCTTTTCTACATAGCATCCCTTGTTACTCTCATCCTTTCCACAAACACCATTACCACATTAGTAGCCTCTTTTACCAATTCGAGTCCACAATGGGGACAAATCACCCTATCCTTTCATATAGTGCCTCAAATGGCATTTATCGACTTCCAGTATGATAACTATCATTATATGAAAAACTCAGCCATCGCTAACGAGTTTCCGAACTACCTCTAAATCAATCACCCATATCCAGTCATGTTCATCAACTCCCTTCAGTCCGTACCCCAAACTACTTACAAATTCCAATTTCCTTACAAACTGACCTATGACGGTCTTTCACATATCCATTAGTTCTTCCAAATCGAAATCATCTTATGATATATACACATCATCAAAAGGACGGTTAACTCTGTTAGACCAAGCCCTTCGTCCCTATGGCACATCACACCTATAACTCCTCATCCATTTGATTATCGATACTAAGCCTCCCAAACAATCAGTATAGGTCAGTGCCATTTCCCTTTCCACACTACGACAGTATTAGCCTGCTTTGTGCTTTATTCTACTCATTAGGCTCTACCAAAGTTCTACCTTCGGTTCCTATCTCGACCTATTTCATTCATGCTTCGCTTCTATACACACTTCCTTCTCTTTCCTCGACTCCTACCACACATCATGATGTGATGCTTCCCATCGTTTCTTCCCTTGCCATAATCCTTCATAAGGCATCCCATACATATTAGGTTAACTTTTACACAAAACCTCCTATTCCATCGCATATGTACGTAATCCTTCCAACTTCTCAACTATGTGACTTTCCATTCCTCTTGAATTATGAGATGAATTAGTCAGTCTATCGACTATCACCCAACTCTCGTCGTACTTATTCCTCCACCCCATTATGTATCCCTTTCACCAACTTCGTCCTTACATCGCTCTTTCTAAGTTACTCCTATCTACGTAGAAAGTATAGTCTACGTCCCTTTTCTCCATACGATTGTCCAAGCCACGCAACATACACGTTGACGTGTTCTCTGCTTTAGACAACTCAACTCGTGAAACCTATATCCTTTATCCAAACCGCCCTAATACGCCATCCCTATAGTTCAAGTTCGTCTCAGCTTCACATCATCCTTCTTATTCCAGGTCTCATCGACCATGCTTGTCTTTCCCAGATGGTACTTGGCCTTGCAATTTTCTTTCATCAATTAACTCCACCCATCACCTTTGCCAAAACTTCAATCAAGATGATTGAATATGTGTTGGAGATGTTCATGATCCGTATAGATCATTCTCCACGTCTCGTACACCAAATGCCTCTAGCATTCTAAGCAGATATAATAGTCCAGCTCCACTAACTAAGTCTATCCAGTTCTTCCAAATCTTCAGTTCCTGCAACGTATAAGCAATCGCCTTTCCTTGTCGTTCTCGTACACGTCCAAATCCTTGCTCCACGTATCGTCATGCTTCGCGAATTCGTCCAGTCCTTCCGATAATGCCAAGATCGGCTCGTTATCCAATCCACCTCTTCAGCCTCCAAAATGCTTCCTCGTCCTTCTTCACTTCGCCCCTTGCTGGTTCCATGATATGTCATCATCTCTAACTACTTATCATGGTAAACTTAATACTAAAACCGTATAACTCCACTCCAAAACCAACACATAATTCGCCTCACTCTCCTTCTTTGATTTGAGTAGATCAAGATGTCGTCGATGCTCCCGATGACAACTCGTTTATATACGTTCATACACACTCAGTTCATTGACTCCATGAAAACCGCTAGTGCTTTGGCGAAGCCAAATGCATAACCGTAAACCCAAAGCGTTCATACAAGATCCTTAGCAGTTTCAACTATGTCCTCCTTGCACCTTCTCTTAACGGCAATACGAATAAATTCCTACCTCGTTCTACCCGTAAAATTCTACACGCATTCTAAAAGACCAATACTTCCTCTTATCAGACCATCCAACCGCTTTCCATATCCAATCTACTACCAAGTAACTCAACTTTTAACTTGCATCCGTTGCAATTTCCATCAACTCTTGTTCTCGAAATCATTCCATCAACAATTTCCTTGGAAAGGCACTAACTCCAACTCCTCTCACTTCTCCTACTTGCTCTATTCATGGTTCTATCTCAAAATAATAGGCAAACCTACTAATTTTCAGGAAATTTTTAGAAAACATACATGCCTTAGGAACAATATCCCCTTCCAACACTCTCTATGGCACGTTACTTGTGCCAATATCCATATATTTCACAAATCTCTATTCATCTCCCTTGGCACTCCTAATAGACCTCATGCCTACATTAGTTCGTCTACGAACCTCTTTCCTCCCCACTAAGGGTATTCCGACCGTTCTCTTATGGTCACCTACTTAAGCGTGTAGGCGCGACCAAGTCTTTCATATGACTACCTCAACGCTCCCGAACAATACGAAACCAAAACTACATCCTGAATCCACCAGATAGGATCAACGAATCCAACCCACGGATAACTAACGACATTTCACGTGCACCAATTAAAACAAGTCAAAAACCACGAGACTCAAAAGAAAACTCAAACCCAGAACATGTATCAATTCAAAATGACCCATGACAACGAAAAATAATCCAATAAACACCCAATGGCAACCAAAACATATTACATCCCGCGACATATTATTTAAACCGTGCAAAAGATCGACCTTTCCAAAAGAATATACTTTTTTTATTATTTTTTTACCTCCCCACATCTATGTGAATCAAACCATCTACAGACAATCTTCCAGGCGATCTCAAAACTCAACCCAAAGACTAGGTATCCCGTGCACCCCAAATAAAAATAAACTACTATTCAGAACTCAACCTTGAACCCGACACTCGTACAACAATTCCGACCAGTCCACTAACATCCCATGACTATACTTTCTGAATATTTGAAAAGTACGTTCCGAGTACATAATTTTTGGCTTTTGAATCACTCAAAAAGCTCTAAAAACGAACAAGTTATGACCAAAACAGTTTATATTAATGAAAGATAAAATTGTATGTGAAATCTTCATAAACTCAATATAACCTTGTATTAATAATTATAAATGACGTGCATCGGTTAAATCGAATTATATAAACTATGTAAGTAGAAAGAAATTTTTTTTCTTCGCTTTATTTTAACGAATGTCTTTTAGAATTTGAAATAAATAAGTGTTGATTAAAAAGAAATCTTATGTTACATCTCGTTTCAAACACGACTCCAACACCTTACCCTTATTTTACCGAATACAACCAAATATCTAACCCTATAATAGATTTCCAAATCCCCATTTTTCTCAATATACACCGACCAAAAGAAATGTAAGACCCAACATAAAAGATTTCATTATCTCAAAAGAAATCCCAAGTTATTTCAATAGACTTAAAACCATGAACACCATTTTAAAACGTACACGTGAAATACGAAACTCAAAGAATACGCTACAAGACACACTTCAAAAGATTCAAAACGTCGTTGAAACTCCACCAAACTCGAGCACTAATAAATTGTTTAAACACACGAGAGCACTAGGTATGTTCAAGTTATAATAACTACTGAACGACCGTAAATCATAACATAACACTTGTTAGTATATATACATCCGCATATGTATACCTATCGAATCTCCCAAACATACTCGTTATCATACATGTCAAGTCAATCAATCGCTTTATACGCTCGTTTTTCCATACGAGTAATCACCATCTCACCGTGCCACAACAAGGCATAAAGCCCACCTCCAAAACCAAACCATATCGTGTGACCCCATAATCACACGACACAACTATAACCCAAAACATATAGCACAAAAATAATAATAGCCATATCACATGCAGCCATTACATAAACCCGTATATTATACGAATACCCAAATTCTACATCTCATCATATACAAGCATGTACTAACCCTCTTTCATGCAATCATACTTGAGATCACATTGAAGTTGTGGTAATTGTATAACTATGTTGACCACCATACTTATACAATTACCCTTTCCCCAATGCACTCCCTCCTATGATGACACTTATAAGAATCAATACAACATATAACACATAAACCCATTTACTCACATAAGCTCATAACCACATAACCAATAAGGTCCAAAACTCCAACTATAAAAATAACATAATAAAACTCTTGGAATACAGAAATCCATAGTCTAGCTAAAACAGCATAGACTAAATCCAAAACGAAAACATAATCAGTTATAAGTCATGTCGCCCATAAGAGTGGAAACAACTTAAAACCCTTCATATCCACATACTCCTAATAACTCGAACCACCACATGATTCTTAGGGAACATGACTTAAACATCAAAAGAAAAATAACATACCTCAGGTATGTAAAATAACTCGACAAAAGATAGAAACTACCTTGTACCAAATTATGTACTATAATGTACAATTTAAGCAAAATACAACAATGACTAGTGTGGATGATTATGGTTCAACCCGCACTAGTCACAAACCCGAAAAGAAAATAACATGTGACTAAGTATGAACATACTACGGTTCAATTCATACTAGTCAAAACATCGCAATAAATAACATCCAAACACATCAATTATTATAAAATGCACACATACTCCTATGACGCCTATATGCAGGGACCCTTAAGCTATAGACTAGGCTACGCGACTAGGCAACCTAATTCTCTATAACCATTGTCTCTGATACCATTCTTTAACACCTCACCATGGCGGAATATGGGGCGCGACGTATGGATATCATCACAACAAATGGTGTCTCTATAGAGAAAACTAACATGCAAATATAATGTCATAAATGGCGACACAAATGTCATGACAATATCTCAACAATGCAGGAGTCTAGGTAAGTAGGTAACAGTCCTACCACTTACCCAAGACAACAATAAACATAAACCAAACAAACATATAGGTGCCAACATGTATCACTTATCAAAAAAACATAAAGGTAAACTAAGAAGGAGCGGGGATCTCCTTCTATATACAATCCTAAAGCATCCAAATCTAGCCACTTCTATCCTCAAGCTTAACCACATTCACACCTGAAAGAGACACTAAAACACGTCAATATAAAGTTGGTGAGAGTCATAGGTTTAGAATCCAACGCTAAATCGGTTATAAGCTATGAATAACAACCATCAACACAATAACATATGGACAATATGTTACAAGTATGCAGTAACAACTAACATTCAAGATCAATCATTCCAAACCAAATCCAAGGCCCCCAGCCTTATCAAACACCATGGTACCATAGATGATCACACTATGTACCTATCCCAAGGCCCCGCCTTGTCATTATCCATTGGTCCCATAGATGATCACACTATGTACCTCTCCAATCCAAATCATACACAAACAAGAATCACATAATGTACACACAAGTCCATCTCAAACCTTAAAAACATTCACAGCATCAATTTATAAATAACTCAACACAATGTCTCTTCCATCCCATCTGGAAGTCAAAATCAATAGTAAACATGGGACTATGAAACTCACCTGATTGAGCTTCCCAAAACATCCGCGCACTAGCAAAAAGCTAATCAACCAAAATCACATAATCAAAACATTGAACCAAACACTAAAATGGCTCATCAACCTATGATGGATATCTAACCTTCTCCCATATATATACCTAATATATATGCTCTAAGCATCTCATTACACCCCTCTATATAGCCCTTATCTTGTTTTACTTCATAACATATCCCGTTAACATTTTATCAAAAACAGTCCTAGTTTTAGGTCTCCAAACTATAAGCCAAACACCCACCTAAACACACCCATGATCTCTGTAAAGGGATTATTTATGCCCGAACGTATGTTAGCTAACACCTCCCACTTGCCCCAACCTTAAAGCTACTGTTAAGGCCCTGATATATATATATATATATATATATATATATACTTTTGTCATTCTAGATTTACTGATTTTAAACATACAAAAAGTTTGTTATGATTAGGGGGTCTGACCTTAAACCACAACCTTAGCCCAAGTACAGATACTTACTAAAATATATAATACATCTCTCATGTTCGTTAGAAGATCCCAATGTAACCCTAAGTACCCCAAACAACCCAAAACTTAAAAAGAAAACAGGCTGACTTCAAAACTGTTTTGACCTCTGACTGTTGTAACCTGTTTTTGACCCATTTCCCGACCTCTAATTTAGTTCTCTTTTCTTGCATTGGAAAGACACTTCAATTACCTTTTCAGGGATACTTGGATCGCAAAATAAGAGTTTGTAGAACTCCCAATATGATCAAAATAATTGACTCAAAATTCTGCCCAGTTTTTAAAAACGGGTTTAATCAAATTAACTTAATTAATTACCCATAACCCCTTTAATTACAAGCCCTAATTTATGTAATCATCATATTATGATTAATATATCATTAATTTACTTTTTTTAATTGAAACCCTAACCTAAAATCCATCATAAGATGATGTAAAGAAAACATTAAACAATTTAAATGAAAAGGGATTAAAGGTTTTTACCTTAAAATTAATGAAAGATGAAATTTTTGAAGAGACCCTAAATCGTCCATTGATGAACTCACGTGTGTTTTTTGTTTCCAGGGATTATGAAGTGTTTTGATGGTAAAAATCATTATATGTTTATTTGTTACCCAATCCTAGCCCAACCCAAACACTTTCCCCTATTTTCCTTTTTCCCCCTTCTTCTTTGGTGCCTCTTAAACCGACCCAAACACCCCTTAAATTCGTTTTTTTATTATTTAATATTATGTTATTAATATTACCTTAATTTTCCTTAATTTATTTCAGCTCCTAAAGCTTCCAAAACCACAAAACCGTAAAACTAGTCAAATTTACGCGTTTTACCGTAAAAGACGTAAAATATACACTTTTATAAAAAATCTCAAATTTTGAAATAAACTTTATATTTAAGTCCTAAATGACTTAAAACCATTCCGAAAAAATATCCATATGACTAATTACCTCATCCGAGACCTCTGAATGCTAAACCGTAAATCGTAAAAATACGATTTTCAATAATACATATACGTATACGTAAAACCACTAAATAACACCATCTCATTTCATAGTCACTACCATGTGAGCTCATGAACATGTAATCATCTCACATCGTTTCACTCACAAGGTACCCCGTACCGGAAACGATATCCAAACCACAATCTATACACACCAATAAGCACATAAACACGTAAAGACACGTAACTAGCACAAAATAAAACTAACTGACGAACCTCAAAACCAGGGTTGTCACATTTTTCAAATCGTACAACCTTACTTATTGTAATTAAATTTATTAATAAGCGATGGGAGAAATAACTTATAATAAACTCACATATATTCATGAAAGAATACCGAACTTATAATTGACTCTATCATCTCTCGTTCTCCACAATTTAAAATCTCTAGGAATGAGACTCGTGGATGCTTAGCCTATTAAATCAAAGTTTTGGGTTTTCAAGTCATCTATAGGATCTTGCAAATTCTTAGACTTTTTCAAGTTTAGAATTCGCATTTTAAAGTTCCCTTGATAAACGACTTTCTAGGATCAATTATAGGAACTTGCGAAAAGTTCTTGTTCTTAACCCGTAAGAGTTAAAACTTTCGCGTTTTAAAGTTCCCTATATAAAAGCCTAGCAAAACTTGACTTAAACACGTTAAGGATACTAGCTAGAGTAAACTTGGATAAGTAAACTCGGGTTGAGTCAAAAGTTCACAACGTTGAAAAATTAAAACCACTTTATTAAAATTTATTCTAGCAAAAAAAGTAAATAACTATACAAAAATAAAAACAACTAGGCCAAAATAGATCAAAAATTTTGAAAAGTGTCGAAAAATCAAATTTTCCGGTTAAAATGAGGACATATACAAGGAAAAGCCCACTTAACTTCGATAGAAGTCCCCCTACACTTAATATAAACATTGTCCTCAATGTTTAAGCATGTGGAAGTAAACTCCCCTACACTTAGGACATTGTGCACGTTGTTTAATCTTGCTAAGGAAGAGACAACTAAAGTAATTCCTATTTAATATTGAATAAATATAAAATAGTGATCAGAAGAGATTAGGAAAGAACCGGGAAGACAGAGACACGAAATCACGGGTCGTCAAAAGTCATCAAGAATGGATCTTTGAAAGCTCGAATCCCTGCACATGATAAGAAAGAAAACAACAAACACATACTTGGGTCTCCCCCTACACTTATTATAAAAACAGAGAAAAAGGATAGATATTGCGGGTTGCCTCCCGAGAAGCGCTTGTTTTTTTTAAACGAGTCGTGAGCCTGACTCGACCTTGATTAGTCTAGGAAGAAGCTTGAAACACATCCACCGGGATCAAATACATGGTTTTCGTCCATCAAGTAACACAAGCTTAAGACGAACAAGGCAAGCCAAAGAAGAGTACGCAAGGTTCCCTTAAGCAGTTGTTGAGCACGGTGGTAGCAAGTATGTTGAGGTGCAAGCATATCTTCATAAGTTCCAAAGACCTTTCCTTTTATTTCATCAGATGGATACTGAGATGGCTTGAAAAGTGAAATACCAGGATCGAACACCTTTTCCTTTAGGGGAAAATAACACTCAGGCTGAGTAGACCTTGAAGAAGATCCGCTCATAAATCGCACAATCTCATCCTCAGAAGGTGGATAGAGAGGTGTCAAGACATAGGTACTGCGGATATCGGTGTCTTCCGGCTTCTTCTCCTTTGAAACGGGTTTCTTCATATTCGAAGGAGGATAAAGAGCATCATCAAAGTCCAAAGGAGGAGAATCATTCTCATTTGGGAAGTAGGTATTGAGAAAAGTAGCAAAATCTTCCTCAAATGAGTAATTATCTAAAGTATCAATAGTGTTTGGTGGAGGATCTTCATCAAAAGTAGGAGTAAGGTCATTATGAGAAGAATCACTCGAGAGAGTATCAACATCATCAAAATCATCCAAAGTTGGCATGGCTGGATACTCTGAAACAAAAGTAGCATAATCATCCCCATCGGAACTAGAATCTTTATCATAATCATCATAGATTAGTGGAGGATCATAAATTGGTGGGGGATCCACATTGGGGAGAGAATCATCAAAATCATCCATGTCAGAACTAGAATCATCATTATAGTAATCATAGGTTGGTGGAGACTCATAAATTGGTGGAGGATCTAAATTGGAGAGAGAATCATCCACATCAGCTTGGAAAAGTGGATTATCGTAGCAAGAATCGAAAAGAGGATTGTTGTAGATGACAAAATCATCAAGAACATTAATCATATTCTCTGATTCTCTTCCATTGGGTTTGGTTATGATCTTCCCCATTTTAAATACTTGTGCATCATTCCTGACCCTTAAGATTAGCTCACCTTCGGCAACATCGACTAAAGCTTTTCTTGTTCTCAAGAATGGCCGACCAAGTATTAACGGAATACGAGGGTCCATTTGATAATCATCAACAACAAAGTCGACCCAAAAAGTGAAGGTACCAACTTTAACAAACACATCTTCGGCAATACCAACAGGATAAGCGAGAGTGCGATTTTCTAGCTCAAGAGTCATCTTTGTTGGTGTAAGGTCAGGTAATGATAACTTTTTCCAAACACTTAAAGGCATCAAATTAATACTTGCCCCGAGACTGGCTAAGGCAGTAAATTCTTCGGTTTGGTTAAAAGTACATGGTAGCATAAAATGACCGGGATCTCCAAGTTTTTCTAGAAGTTCTTTAAGAAGGATTGCAAAAAATTCTCATTCAATCGAGTATTAACAAACTCGTCCATCTTCTCCTTCTTATTGAGCAATTCCTTAAAAATCTTAACAAATTGCGGCATTTGGGCAAGAGCTTCAACAAGGCTAAGGGTGATGGTCACTCACGAAATCTTCTTCAAAAAGTTTGACACTTGAATGTCATCCTTGGTGAGTAATCTGCCTTTGTCTAAGCGAGAAGGGTAAGGGATGTTGGGTTTATAGGTGGAAGGTGGGGTTGGTGAAGGGTGTTTCTTGGGTACTTCAGTAAGAGGTGGAGACGGTAATGGAGAACTAATACTAGGCGTGGAAGTAGGAGGGATAAATGGTGGTGGATGAGGTGTAGATGGAGTAACTGGGGGAGGGGTAGATGGTCCTACTAAGGTTGCTCCACTACGTGTAGTAATAACACTCACATTCGCTGTTGGGTTTGTGACGGTATTTGAAAAAGAGAGCCCGAAGTAGAGGGTTGAGTACTTGGAAAGAAACTAGCCATCATATTCTTCAAATCATTCGTTTGATTGCTGAAGGAGGTTTGCATATCATGTTGAAGCTTGGTTCTAATATCATTCTCTTGCTTAGTGATATATCCTTTCAAGTTGATGATTTGGCTTTGCAGATTCTTGATTTGCTCTCCTTGGGTCCTCATAAAGGTTTCAACATCATGATTAATAGGTGGTGCTTGTTGAGCGGGTGGGTGATAAGGATTAGAAGCTCGAGGTGGGTTTGTGTTGCTTCTATTAAAGTTGTTGGGGTTGTGGTTTTGAGGAGAAAAACCGGGTGAAAGAAAGTAGTTAGAACGGTAACTTAGCAAGTTACGATCACTTTGAGGTCGGGCTTGGTAATTTTCGGTTAAATAGTTACCATAAGCCGCACACACGTTTTCCGAATTGTCATGAGTAGAAGGACAATCAGTGTATGAATGAGGACCCCCGCGAATCTCACAAGAAAGTGCTACATGTTTAACTTGTTGTTGTTGATTTGTAGCCAAGAGTTGCATATTTTTGCTCATTTCGACCATTGCGCGGGTCAATTCGGTGATATCAGGGTTTGAAGAAGTAGAAGAAACATTGACTCTCGGGTTATTCCTTGAAGATGCGGATGAATCCCAATTTTTGTGATGAGTAGTCATGTTCTCGATAAGCTCTCTACACTCCTCGGGTCTTCTTTTCATAAATGTGCCACCGGCGGCTGCATTAATCGTATCACGATCACGAAAAGTTAAACCATTGTATAAAGTCTCAATTAAGGTGACGGGGAGCATGTTGTGGTTTTGGACATCGATCAATCAAAACATTATATCGTTCCCAAGCATCAAAAAGTGATTCATCAGGTTCTTGTGTAAATCCACTAATTTGATTTCGATGGCTCGTGACCATGGATGGTGGAAAGTAGCGCGACAAAAATCGTTGAGTCATCTCATCCCAAGAATGAATTGAATTCTTCGGAAGACGATCAAACCATTTTTCGGCATGGTGGGATAAGGTGTGTGGAAATAAGTGAAGGCGAAGAAAATCCATAGTAACCCCGGGCAACTTCATGCTTTGGGTAACGGTAATGAACTTGTCGAGGTGTTTGTTGGCATCATAATCCGGCAATCCGCGAAATGGACAAGTGTTTTGAACTTGTTGGATCATGTGATGCTTCAACGAAAATTCTGGAGCCGTGATTTTCATCGGCGCAATCGGTCCTCCTCGTCCATTCATTGTGTGTTGACACAGCTCCTCCATCGTTCGAAGGTCGGGTGGGGGAACATTGTTGTTGTTATTCATGTTGGGGTGGGGTGGATTATTGTTGTTGTGTACACCATCCATATCTAAATCTTCACGAGTCTCGGGCTCAAAATAAGTTGAAGATCTAGTACGCATACACCTGCAAAAGAAAAAGAAAAAGATACCAAAGAAATAGAGAATATATATACAGTTATAAAAATAAAATCTTTTTGGTGCAAAACTTTGAAAAAGAAATGCTTTTTATATGTTTTTTAATGTTTTTGTATTTTTGAAATTTTTTATTTTTATGGATTTTTGAAAATTTGTGACACGAAAAATAACGCTCAAGAGTGAACGGATCCCAAAATTCAACGCGTCTCTCACAAAAAGCCGTTAATCTTCACGAAAAGAGCCGGCAGCGGCGCCATTTAATAACTTAGTTTTTGCCAAGTATAAAATTTTATCGTCCGATCTCTTCGAATTGACTATTGGTTTAAGTGCGACTCGGTCGTCTTTTGGTGGAAACAATAATAGATTGGTCGTTGTAGTAAAGTAAATGTGCAAGACTTTAGAGTAAATGACGGGTAATTAAATGCTAAAACTAATTAAAACGTAAATGGTGCAAAATTAAAATTTTAAAAAGTAAATTAATTAAATGACTTATAATTAAAGCTTGACGAAAAGTAAATTTGACAAGTTAATAAAAATGAAAGTTTGAAAACTTAAAACAATGCAAACATAAAAATAAAACTAAGGCAAATTATAAAACCAAACCCTGTCGGAATACACTCCTATCGGAATCCCATCGGAATCCGATCGGAATAGGTCTATCGGAATCCTGTCGGAAAGCTTCTATCGAAATACAAACCTTGGGAAGATCGGAATGACAGTCCTATCGGAATGCAACCAAAACACCTCCGTCGGAATGATGGCTTACCTCTCCTATCGGAATCCTGGTCGGAATGAAGACTTATCGGAATGATGGAAATCAATTCTAATCGGAATGTCCAATAAACACCCTCGTCGGAATGTCAAATCGGAATCCCAATCAGAATCACAAACCCTTTTCCGATCCAACAATCGGAATGCTGGTCGGAATGTAAAACCCCTTTCCGATGGCTTATGATCGGAATACAGTAAAATAAATCGTAAATAAGCAAAACAAATAAGCTATGAATCAAATAAGCACACGACTAAAAATTTAACTAAAACACGCATAAGAAAAAGCTAATAAGCTAAATTTAAAGACTTTTGAAAACACTTAAATGAAAAAGATATTCGAAAACAACTTTTTTATAAAATAACTTTTATAAACTCTTAAGTAAATATAAGAAAGACACAAATAAGCTATAAAATCAATAATCAAAAACAATCAAAAGCATAAAAACATAACACTTAATCAAGTAAGCATAACAATAAGCACATAAACATAAAGATTAAGCAAAACAAGAAAGGTAGAATGAGAGATTTATAAAAACTTGATTAAAAATAAGATTCAATGACAAAATTAAAAGACTTACTTGAAATTAAAGGTGCAATTAAGTAAATGACAATAAGAAAGTGCAAGTAATTAAAGGTGGAAGAACTATGTGTCAAATAGACAACACCTCCTAATGTGATATTAGGAGGGTATTTATAGGAGATTAGGGAGGTAAGAATGTGTTGGAAGCTTCTTTCTTTCTTTCTTTCTTTCTCGTCTTTTCGTCTTCTAAATTCTTCGACTTTTTCGACTTTGTCTCGGGATTAATAAACTCGTCTTGTAATTTCTTCATTAATTTAGACATGAGTTCTTCGGCTTTTATTAAACTTCCGTCTTTAGACTTTTCTTCGATAAATCTTCAGAATAGGCCTTGGACTTCCGTTTGCACTCTTGATCTTTTGACTTCGTCTTTTGTCTTTTTCTTCGATAAAAGCCCGTGAAAGCCCATATTTTCTTCCCTTTTCACATTTTGATCCTAAATCACAACAAAAACACAAACCACGCATAATTCCGACATTTACGACATAAAATACACGTTTTGGCTTGGTTATTATTATAATTAAGTGGTAATAGGATAAGTGTATTCACTCTTATTACTTGCCAGAGAATCAACACACCATGTTTAGCTTCATTCCTAAGCTTCAATATGAGCCTTTGGATGCAATTTCAACCTTTACAACTCACATAAACAGCCAAAATTCCATCACATGATTCCAAGTTTTAAAAATCTGCAAGGGCAAAATGGGGACTTCATCAGCTTAGGGTTTACGTTTTTAAGCTTTCTAGATAGTTATTGTAGCCTATATAAGGCATAGGACCTGCATCATAGCAGTTTGCTCTTGGTTTTTCCATTGTTCACTTTTTTGTAAATCCTACTTTGAACTTATGAAATAGAGTTTGAATTTGTGAAGAAAACCCAAGTGCCAATCTTATTTACTGCTTGTTATTGATATATGTTTGCTATTGTTGAATCTAAAAACCTGTTTTTAAAGTTTGTGCAAGAAATTGCATATTTTCCAAAAATCTTGATATTTTGCTAAGTCTTTGGTACATCTAGGAATTTTTGGGCTGCAAGTGATCTAAATACCCTGATAAGAAGATTATCAAGGTATTGGGAGCTTGTGGTTTGGGGATAATCAAGAAGTGGGTACAAAGGTTGCATTAATCAAGCTTTGTCACTTTTCTGATTTTTATTTTATTGTTCTAACCTTGTTGAATCTTAGCAGCTTGTTTATGGAAGCTTGTGCCTTGTTTTGCTAGGCACATCAGCTCAAAAATTCGTGAGTGTGGATGTACATTCATGAGGTTTGAGTTCTTGAACCCATAAATCTATCAGAATACTTGATTTTTATGATTTTGGGTTCTGCTAGTGTTCTTGTTGTTTTTGTGGCTTAATCTTGCTTGATACTACATAATATATCTGTTATTGTGTTTGATTGGGCTTGGGTAACATTGAATCACACTTATACTTGTTTAAATCTTGGATTGAAAAAGATAAGGGGTGTTTGGGTTAACCTGTTTAAGTGCATAAGTTGTTATTGAGTTATTGCTTGTTGTTTGTTTGAGTTGGTATCTGTTATATGTTTGGTTGAGTGCTCATTGCTGCAAGTTATTGGTTTTAAAACATCAAAATCTTGATTGTGTTATAAAAGTTGGAAATCTGCTTGTTTTGACCTAAGATTTTGGAAAAACTTAGTTTGTATGCATGCTTAGGGATAACAAGTGATTAAACATACTTAATATAACCTGGTAAGAAGATTTGAGTGTTTGAAATTAGATTTGTGGTCAAGTATATCAGCAAAGTATAAAGTCTGCATGTTCTTTGTTCATCAGTAACCTTAATCTGCTTGAATCTTGATCTAGACTTTGAATCAATGCATGAAACCTGTTTATATTTGTTCATTTGAATTAATTAAAGCTTGTGTATGCATTTGGTGAAGTTTGGCTGGCTGAATCTTGCTAAAAGTGCTTATTGAGTTCATAACTGCTTATGTTCTGTTGGGAATAAATTATAGCCAGTCTACTTGAGCGCTGACGAGAGTAAAACAAGCGTTGACAGGAGTAAAACAAATGCTGACAGATCAAGCGTTGACAAGAAGAAGTCAAGCGTTGACACATTGAAGACAAGCACTGGTGGAAGGATATGATCTACACGTTTATTATATTCTAGATTACTTCTACTAAAGATAGGAACAACAATGTATTTTCTATATTTATCTTTACCTAGAATAGTTGATACGTAGATTATTGTACAAGGCTTCTTATGTCTATAAAAGAAGACCTTTAGGTTATTGTTCAATATAAGTTTTCATACGTTAAACACTTTCATTGTAAGCAAGTTTGATATCATTAATCAAAGTGAAAGTTTGTTTACATCTTGTGTGTTCTTGTTTAAGTGTTAATTCCGCATAACACATAGATTGTCATATACATATACAAAGGTTTCTCTGAGTGTATTACTTGATCTAATCTCGTATACATAAAGCTAAATCGATCTAAGTTTGGGATCAACAAGTGGTATCAGAGCTTGTTGAGGAACTTTTGATCTTAAAGAACACAAGAACCCTAAAATCACCAAAACCCTAATTTTCACAAAAACCCTAAAAACATCATGTCAAATCCAGAAGTACCCTCCTCCTCCTCACCTTTACCAAACATCAAGATTCCCATGCTTGATGCAACCAACTTTGAATTGTGGAAATTCAACTTTGAGCAATATCTGAGGATCTATGACTACACTCTCTAGGAGATTATTGAATATGGAAACACATTCAATAAAGCCCAAAAGATTGCTAATGCTATGCTGGAAGAGCAGCTGTTGCTGGATGTTCAAAAGCAGATAAGAAAGAAAAGCCAGAGGATGGTAGAGCTGTGGCTGCTGAAGACATAACAAAGAAAAGGGTTGATATGAAAACTCTAAATATTCTCAAACTCTCTTTGGGACAAGAGAACCAGCATAAATACAGAGGTTATAAATCTGCTAAGGACCTTTGGGCAGCTCCTGAAGTTGCATATGGTGGCAATGAAGATACTAAGGAAGAGAAGAAGAAGCAACTCATGCATGATTATGCTGTCTTCAAGGCTCAACCTAATGAGAAGCTTAGCGGTGTGAGAAGCAGATTGCTTGACATTACAAGCAAATTGTCCTTCATGGGGACACAACTTGGTGATGTTGACATTAATGCCACTTTTCTTAAAAGTCTTGGTGAAGCGTGGAAGATTGAGGCAAGATCTATACTTGCCAACAACACTCACAAAAGTTCTACTTTTGATGATATCTACAACAAACTGAAGCTGTTGGAAGATGAAACTCTTTTGGAGCATGGAAGCAAGTCTACCAACAGTAATATGGCCTTCTTCTCACATAGTGAAGGTCAATTTAATCAGAAGGACTCTTACATGCATCCAGTTACTGGATCATCATGTGTCAACGCTGGAACATGTCCTGTCAACGCCTCCTATTCAGACGCTGACACATACAAAAGTGACTCACCAAGAGTTAAACCTGCTGGTTTGGATCTGGATACTGTATGTGCTTATATTGCTTCTTTGCCCAATGTTTCAGTGATTACATATGAGGACCTTGAGCAAATAAGTAATGAGCACTTGGAAGAGATGGATATTTAGTGGAACATGGCTCTTGCTAGTATAAGAGCAAACAGGTGGAATAGAAGGTTTAAGAAGAAGATGACCTTCAATGCAAAGGACACTGCTGGATTTGATAAATCCAAGGTTGAATGCTACAATTGTCATTGTATGGGGCACTTCATGAGGGAATGCAGATCTCCTAGAAGATCTGATGTCGGCAAACCCTCAAGCTAAATTGTTAAGGCTCAGGATCCTAAGGCCATGGTTGCAGTTCAAGAAATTGATGGTATGGGATGGGATTGGAGCTATTTGGCTAAAGATATGGAAGAGGATAAAGCTTTGGTTGCTGAGATTGAAGAAGAAGAGCATGTTCAATATGCTCTCATGGCACACTCCTCCTCTTCATCAGATAATGAGGTATACGATGATGCTTTTTGTAGTAAGGGTTGTAGGTTAAATACTGAGAAACTTAACAAAGAGGTGTTAAGGTTACTAGATGATGTGAGTACTGAGAGATGCAATCTGTCTAACTATCAATTAGCTCTCACTCAAACTGAGAAGACAGTTTCTGAGTACAAGAAAATGGAATTTGATTTAAAAGATAAAATAAATATCTTAAAACATGAGTTGAATGCTAGTAATGATATTAGGAGCATTATGGAAAGGGTTAATGGTGAGCTACAGGCTAAGTTAGATGAGGCCATTAAGAATAAAGATAATGTTGGCCTTAAATTCAAAGATTTGATAAGGCCACACAAACCCTAGGAGAATGTGTGAATAAACAAAGGGATCCTAAGGACATGACTGGGATTCGGATGAAAGACTACTCTGTGGTTCCACCACCAGCTGGTGACTTCTATGGTGTCCAACAAAAGGACCTATCTTGGACTGGTTTACCAGAACTCCAAGAGGAGGAATTCATTCCTCCACCAAGAGTCATTACCCCAGTTGAAGAGTATCAACAGAAGTTGACTGACTTGAATGAATGGAAGAAAGCCAATCCTACCTTATTTGTTAAGGGTGGCTTATTATGTGAAAGTCCTAATGAGTCAACCCCTATTAAGGTAACAAACCCAATCACTGGTGAGGCTGATGACCTTGGCTCAAACACTGTTAGAAAACCTAGTGTCAAGTATGCAGAAATGTATAGGAATACTAGGTCACCTAAAAGCCAAGTTAATAATGATGGAACATGCTTCTTCTCTTATAGACCTAGGGTTGTGTCTAGAAAAGCCTGTTACACTTCTGGTAGCTTTTCACATTTAGCATATAAGTGTGTCAACGCTTCCAAGGTCAATGCTGTTAGAAAGTCAAACGTTGTCAGACCCAAACCTTATGTGCAGCAAAGTCCACAAGTTGTTAGACCTGCTCCATTCTTCACTAGAGGGTCTAACACTCATGGACAAAGACCATTTCAAAAGACAAATACTTGGTCTAATAGGCAATGGGTTTCTATAGCAAACCCTAGGTTCAACGCTGACAAGGGTAATTTCAGCGTTGACAAGACCAAATCCAACGCTGACAGAAACGTGACCAGACCTAAATATTTGCAACCACAGGGTAAGGGGTCTAAAGCTTCTTCAAGTTTGACATGGAGACCTAAGAAAGATCAAAACCCTAATGATAATGGGATTTCAATGACCTGCAACAAATTTAATTACATTTCAAAGGTCATTACAAAACCTATTGGGGTTAACGGGGTATTTCATCCAAAGAGGGATGAACAAGGGGTTGTTATGAGAACTAAGTCTGTTCTTGTTGAACAACCAGATGAATCCAAGTCTGCAAAGGCTTGGGTTCCCAAAGAAAACTAACTTGTTTTCTTTATGTGCAGGGCATTCAAAAACAGGTCAATGATTATGGATATTAGGACAGTGGATGCTCAAGGCACATGACAGGGAAGGAAGATTATTTAACTAACTTCACTCCCATCAAGGATGGTGATAAGGTTTACTTTGGAGGCGGATATGGTACTATCACAGGCAAAGGAACACTTTCACCAAGAACTTGCGTTTTGAGAACGTATTTTTGGTAAAGGAACTTGATTACAATCTTTTTAGTGTATCACAAGTTTGTGATAACAAAAATAAAGTTCTATTTACTGATACTGAATGCTTGGTGTTAAGCAAGGATTATAAGATCCTTGATGAGAAATATATTGACTATAGAACACCTAGACATAAAGACATATATAATGTGAATCTAAATGGGATTTGGATGAATAATAATATGTCATGTTTTTATGCTAAAGCTTCAGTAGATGAGAGTAATCTATGGCACAGGAGACTAGGGCACATAAACTTTAAAAATATAAACAGGCTTGTGAGACTTGGTTTGGTTGATGGTTTGCCTGAAAAGGCTTTCCACAATGACCACTCTTGTGTTGCATGTCTTAAAGGTAAGCAACACAAGGTCTCATTCAAGTCTAAACAGGTGCACTCTAGTACTAGACCACTTCACTTGCTTCATATGGACCTATTTGGTCCAACCAATATAGAAAGTTTGAATGGTAAATCATACTGCTTTGTCATCACAGATGACTTTTCTAGGTTTACTTGGACTTTCTTTTTAGCTATGAAGAGTGATACAGCTGACACTTTAATTGACTTTATCACTCAGCTTGAGAAGAAGACTGGTAATGAAGTTAAAATGCTTAGGAGTGATAATGGTGGTGAATTTAGGAATAAAGTGTTAGATGATTTTTGTGCCAGGAAAGGGATTACTAGGCAGTTTAGTGTTGCCAGAACCCCACAGCAAAATGGGGTTGCAGAAAGAAAGAATAGAACCCTAATTGAAGCAGCCAGAACCATGTTGGCTGATGCTCATTTCCCCATTGCCTTTTGGGCTGAGGCTGTTAATACAGCTTACTATGTTCAAAATAGAGCATTGGTCAACAAGATACAGAACAAAACACCTTATGAGTTACTTTGGGGAAGAAAACCTAATATTGGTTTTCTTAGACCTTTTGGTTGTCATGTAGTTGTTCTTGACACTAGTGATGCCTTAGGTAAATTTAGTGCAAAAGGTGATGAAGGCTATTTCATAGGGTATTCAGTGCAGAGCAAGGGATATAGAGTTTACCTTAAGAAGGAAAAACGTATTCTTGAGAGAGTACATGTTAGGTTTTTAGAGAGTAAACCTAGTAATCCTGAAAGTGGTCCAAATTGGTTGTTTGACTTGGAACCTTTATCTAGGACTTTAAAATGCCTGTCACTAATCCAGACATTGTGAAGGTAACTTCGAATGTTGTGGAAGAACAAGTTGTTGATGTTTCAGGTACACAGGTTAATGAAAAGGTTGGATCACAAGCAGAAAAGTCATCTCCTATACTAGAGTATGTCATAATTCCCATATGGACAGATGCTTTTGCTGCTGCTGCTGCTGCTGCTGGAAAGGATAATGGTGGTCCCCAAGTACCACCAGATAACAACATACATGGTCCTTCAGGCGCTGAAAAAGGCAAATCTAACGCTGACAGGACAAACTCAGAAGTTGATGGCTCAAACGTTGACAACAACATTTCAAGCGTTGTTAGCCAAAACGCTGACAAACAAGGTTCAGGCGTTGACAACACTTTTGCGCATCTTTTCTCTTCTACTTTTGAACAAGGTGAACCTTCCAATTTATATGAAGAGGTTCATCCTCATATTGATGAAAGAGAGTCTGAAGAAGAAGATATTGGCAACATGGATAATGAGATTGAAGACACCAGACTTTTTGAAGGAGGAGTTCTCACTTCTACTATGAAGAATCACCCTACTTCTCAAATCATTGGTGATATTATGACTCCTGTTCAGACTAGAAGATCTCATCAAGGTCTTGGTGGATTTATTGCCAATATTCACAAGAAGGTTGATACCCCTCTTGTGCAAGCATGTTTGTTTGCCTGTTTTCTGTCACAACAGGAACCCAAGAAGATATTTGATGCTCTCAAAGAACCAAATTGGGTGGAAGCAATGCAGGATGAGCTTCACCAATTTGCAATTCAGGATGTTTGGGAGCTGGTTGATTGTCCCAGATATGTCAGACCTATATGGACAAGATGCGTTCTAAGAAACAAGAGAGATGAAATAGGTATTGTGGTCAGAAACAAGGCAAGATTAGTGGCTCAGGGATATACACAAGAGGAGGGGATAGACTATGAGGAGGTCTTTGCACCAGTTGCAAGGATTGAAGCTATAAGGATCTTTCTAGCCTATGCATCCTGCATGGGCTTCACTGTCTATCAAATGGATCTCAAGAGTGCCTTCCTCTATGGAACACTTGTTGAGGAGGTGTATCTCATGCAGCCTCCTGGTTTTGAAGATCCAGAGAATCCAAAAAAGGTGTATAGAGTCAAGAAGGCTATGTATGGACTTCATCAAGCCCCAAGAGCATGGTATGGTACTTTGTCTACTTATTTGGTGGACAATGGATTCAAAAGGGGGACCATAGACCAGACATTATTTACCAAGAAGGCTGGTAAGTATGTCTTGCTTGTTCAGGTTTATGTTGATGATATCATCTTTGGATCCACAAATCCAAAGATAAGTGAGGATTTCTCCAAGCTTATGACAGACAAAATCAAGATGAGTGCAATAGGGGAGATGAACTTCTTTCTAGGGTTACAAGTTCAACAGAAAGAAGATGGTATCTTCATCTCCCAGGATAAATATGTGGCAGAGATCTTGAAGAAGTTTGCCTTTTCTCCACATGAAAAGAGGGATACTACTCCTATGGATAGAGAACACCCTTGGGGAAAGATTGGAGATGGGAAAGATGTGGATGTCAGGCACTATAGATCAATGATTGGATCATTGATGTATCTCACAGCCTCCAGACCTGACATCATGTTTGCTGTGTGTGCTTGTGCACGCCATCAAGTGACTCCCAAAGAATGTCACCTTTATGCTGTCAAGAGAATCTTTAGGTACCTAAGATGTTATCCTAGTCTTGGCTTGTGGTACCCAAAAGATTCACCTTTGGAGCTTATTGTATATTCAGACAGTGACTATGGAGGTGATAAGTTTGATAGAAAATCCACAACTGGTGGATGTCAGTTTCTTGGGAGCAGGTTGATATCTTGGCAATGCAAGAAACAAACAGTGGTGGCTAATTCTACAACTGAGGCAGAGTATGTGGCTGCAACTGCTTGTTGTGGACAAGTTTTATGGATTCAGAACTAGTTGTTGGATTATGTGTATAATTTCATGCATACCAAGATATATGTTGACAATAACAGCACCTTATGCATTATTAAGAATCCTGTACATCATTCTAAAACTAAACACATAGAAATTAGACACCATTTTATAAGAGATTGTTTTGAAAAGGGTTTAATACAACCAGATAGGGTTGACACAGAAGAAAATGTGTCAGATTTACTAACTAAACCTTTTGATGCTGGAAGGTTTCAATACTTGGTAACAAGTATTGGAATGATCAATCTCACATAATATGTGTTTTGGAGTCTTTTTGTAAAAGTATGTACAGGATAATGCATTGTTATTGGTCTTTTTGAGGATTTAGATTTTCCACTATATTTTTCTAACACTGACAAAGGTTGCTTTAACGCTGATAAGTGTTATTGTGACGTTGTCCGCGATATATTTGTCTAACGCTGACAAGTGTTTCTTTAACGCTGACAAGTGTTATCGGGGCGTTGTCAGCAACAATGTTAGTTTTGTGGTTTTCAATCTAAATGTGCAGGTGGTGTTAGCATTATACCATTGGATACAGAGTTGCTTATAGATCATTGGAGAAGCATTTGAGCATGTATTTGTTTATGGATGATGGTTGGAATTTTCAATTCCTATCTTGATATAAATTTTTTATGTTCATACATATTTTTGGCAACATTTGTATCACAGTTTAAGGGGAGGTTTTAGGAACCTTTAGGACTTTTGGGTATCCTTATGATACTCTTATCACAATTCTAGATTGTGTCCACAGGTGAGTATGAGTTAGTTTTACTAAATCATGAGGCACTGTAGCATGCAAAGTTGATATACTATGCATGCTGCCAAGACATTTTTGGCCTAGAATTGGTTGTGGTCTGTTGGGAGACTTGGGAATGATTTTTTCATGGGTTTTACCTGGGAGTAACAAGGGATTTTTTTAAGGTAACTTAGTTGTTAAGAGTTTTGGTTAGCGGACACTAGAGGACTGTTATGTCTATCTTACATAAGCAAGTGTGCATAACTGGACAGTGCTTGCCGCCCTATAATAATTATCAACTTTTTGGTTATCTTCTCTAGGATAAATTACTTTGTTAAGGTCATTTTTCATTTTTATAAATTTTTATTTTTGGACGCTGACAAGTATTTTTCCAAGCGTTGTTGTGACCAATTTAGACGCTGACATGGCTTTGGCAAACGTTGACAAGAATATAGCCGTTGGGCGTTGATGAGTTATTTTTTACCGTTGACACTCAATGGGACCTAACCAGTTTTTACTTTTTGACATATTTTTGGGCCGTAATTTTGGGAGCAGATAACTTTCATTTAATGCATGAGATAAACTTATTTCTTTTCAATATTTTCATGATTGCATTTTGAAAATACTTGCCTATTTTTGGGCCAATCACATGCATTTTTCTCTCCTATATATTTGGCACCTATTTTAAACAGGGTACCTATCATTCTTGTCTAACATAATTTTCTCCTATAACTTCATCTTTATCAATCATTCAAACAACTTTCAACAATGGCACCAATGTTTAAACCAAGTGATTTGGAATTGGGATTCATGAGTCAACACAACATGGTAGCATATCTTGAAGCTGATGATACTATGTTTCCCCAATATACACAAATGGTGGCGTATTTGAATGCATCCCCTATTAGGTATGCTCTTTCTTATGCTCCACTCATTCCTGTCACACATATTAAACAGTTTTGGAACAATGTTAGTTCCTCAACAGTTAATAGAGTGACTACATTATCTTCTATTGTTCATGGGCGCACTTGGGTGGTTACTGAAGCTTTGGTACGCCAAGCTTTGCATCTTGATGATGCTGATGGTATAACCACCCTCCCCATTAGTGAAATAGAACAAGGACTAAGGGCTTTGGGTTATCCTTTTCCTGCTGAAGGAACTTTAAATAAATATCATAAACAGGAGTTTCCCCCAGCCTGGAAGTACCTAATACATGTCCTCTTACAATGTTTGAGTCCCAAGTGTACTACACACAATGAGATCAATAGATCTATTGCAAGTGCTATTGTGTGTATTGCTACTGGGCAAAAGTTTAATTATTCAAAAATGATTTTTGAGGGCATGTGTAAAAATAAAGGGAACAAAATGACTTTAACTTATCCCAGATTTTTACAAATGGTTTTTGAGGTGCAAAATTACTGCACAAGGGATCGTGATGATTTTTATGTGATCCATGTGCAAAAGAAAGCAATTTTTATGAAGATAAACTCACCCCCACATCGTGACCTACCCCTCACCCCTGCTATGATTGCTGTCATTGAAGCAGCACAACCCCAACCAGACCCCCAACCCCAAATTGACCCAATACTTGAACCTTTACCTTCACCACAACATATGCAAATTGACCAAGAACCCTTCGATGCTGACACGTTACATGTTGGCGTTGATGTGCCTATTTCAAACGTTGACACCAATCCTTCATAGACCCAAACACCCCTTAACCAACCAACATCCACCCAATCCACATCTTCTTCTCCCCCAACATAATATAGGTTACAAAAACGCCAAAGGACTACTGGAGTGTTCTCCTCTAGTGGTCCTAGCCATGTAGCAGAGAGAACCACCACCACAAGTGTGGTTGGTGCTATGGATGAGGCTGGGACTATTGGTTCTGGCTTAGAAGCTGGCCAAGACAGTCCTACCATTATTAAGACCTCATCCATGCCCAATGAATCTAACTTGGGAGGTCAAATACCCATTTTAGAAGAGGGCAGATTGGAACCAATGACCCTAATAGAATTGACGGCTGTCTGCATAAGCTTGCAAAAGCAAAATGCAGACTTGGTACATATTCTCAATACACAAGGCCTTGAACTCAAGCAATTGAGGGAGAGGATTGTTATCTTGGAGAATGCTAGCACCAGGAGAGGGATGGAGGAATCTTCCAAAGGGGAGGATGTACAAATAAATGTGAGTGATAAGTGCTCTCATGATGGTCAATCTTTGGATGTTGCTGAGGCCCTAAGAAGTTTGAAGTAACAGACAGGTTTTGATACGTCTCTAGTCTCTCCTACAAACTTAAATTTGTCATTTACAGCCATGTTGGAGGAAATTGCAAGAGGCGCTGAGACAGGTAATTTGAGCGTTGATAAGAAGAATTTGAACGCTGACATTAGTATCTTGGGCGCTAACAAAGCAAAATTGGGCGTTGACAGACCTGCAAATGAGGTTGATGTATTCCAGTCATCATCCATCATCAAAAAGGTTTCTCCACAAGTATTACCATCTACCTTACCAACAGTTGATCCATTAGATAAGGGTAAGGGTATTATGGTAGAAGAAGTTGTTCCAAAGAATGCAGCACAAATTCAGTTTGATAGAAGGTTGGCTGCACAAATTATGGAACAAGAAAGGAAAAAGGTGGGTGAATCACCTTTTGTTGTCACTTCAGAAGAGCAAGAAGGAAGTGATGAAGCCAGTTCAGACTCAAGTGTTATGATCATAGAACAACCAGAAAGACTTGAGTATGGTGATGAATTGGCAAAAGAGAAGTTGAATGAGCTGAAATTGTAGGTTGATTTTGATATGCCAGAAGTTGTTCAGATGTACCATGCTTGGGAAAATAGGTGTATGGAGAATCCACATTTGACCATTTCAGATCAGATATGGGGTTTGGAGATTCTTCTCAGAGTACAAAAGGATTGCAAGGTCATTCTGAAACACAAAGCAAGCAATGTTCTCTCAAATCTGAAAAAGGATAGAAGGGAGTTGTACTACATGCTACTCAGATGTCATGGAACAGGATGGACTCATAAGAAATTGATTGGTTTGACATTTGAAGAGTTGGAGTGCAGAGCTTATCCCATTTGGGTTAGAGTGCAGGAAGAAAACACTCTAATACTTCTTTCTGATGAAAGAAAAGAAGAACTTGCAGAGGAAATGGAGCTTAAGAAGGCAATGTTTGTTCCCAGACCTGTGAAAAAGGGAGTCCCTCTTGAGTTTCCCAAAGATATGGATCCATTAAATCCAAGTGAAGCTGTTATAAGAAAGAGCTTCAAGCACTCACCATTAGAAGCTTCAGACATGGTAAAAGTGTTACCACTTGATTCCAAAAACCCTATTATAAGCTATGAAGAAGATGAATGTGGGTTTTGGAAGATTGGCAGGTATGGAAAAGAGGTTCACACTTTTACCACCCTTATATCTTTGTTTGCAAGTTTTGATAGAGAAGACTTGGTAGACCTATGGAGGTTGTTAGAGGCCAAGTATGAGACTGAAGCTCCCACTTCAGTCAATGCAATAAAACTATGGTCAACATTCAAGAGAATGTGTGGACCAAGAGATGAAGATCCTGCTATTTGGAAGGATCTTGAAGATGACCTCAGTGGTCTTCAATGGAAATTGTATTCAGCTGCTGGTGTTTATTATTTGAGTTCTACAAAGTTTGCTGAGTATCTACTTGTAGATGGCCAGTATTTCATGTCCAAGGAAGTCTTGGAGAAGATGAAGAATACACAGCTGGAAATTGATTATTCAAGTGACGTGGCCAAAGATTCAATCAGATTTATTTATTACTAATATGAGAAGGTTTGTAAGATTCCTCCTAGTTCTTAATGTTTATTCAGAAACTTGATTACTAGAGTAGATATCAAGTTTAGGGGAGGATTGTTGGGAATAAATTATAGCCAGTCTACTTGAGCGCTGACAGGAGTAAAACAAGCGTTGACAGGAGTAAAACAAACGCTGACAGATCAAGCATTGACAAGAAGAAGTCAAGCTTTGACACATTGAAGACAAGCACTGATGGAAGGATATGATCTACACGTTTATTATATTCTAGATTACTTCTAGTAAAGATAGGAACAACAATGTATTTTCTATATTTACCTTTACCTAGAATAGTTGATATGTAGATTATTGTACAAGGCTTCTTATGTCTATAAAAGAAGACCTTTAGGTTATTGTTCAATATAAGTTTTCATACGTTAAACACTTTCGTTGTAAGCAAGTTTAATATCATTAATCAAAGTGAAAGTTTGTTTACATCTTGTGTGTTCTTGTTTAAGTGTTAATTCCGCATAACACTTAGATTGTCATATACATATACAAAGGTTTCTCTAAGTGTATTACTTGATCTAATCTCGTATACATAAAGCTAAATCGATCTAAGTTTGGGATCAACATGTTCATGTCTGGTGCATATCTAGTGATGTTTTATTAAACTGTATTGATTGGCTGATTGAATTTGTGTTTTTGTTATTGTTATTGACTCCGTGTAATTAACTGATCACTTGGGTGCCTTTGCTTAACCTGAATCCACAAAAAAAGTCACAAAAGACAAAAAGTCAATTTGGTCAAGCAATGGAAACTTTTCCCACTGCTGAACCTCCAAAACTAGCCCCTGCTAGTGTAAAACATCAAACAGCTTATTCATAAGCCATTTTGGCTTATCCAGACTTGCAACAACTTATTTTTTGTGATAGATCTTCCTTATTTGACCCATTGATTTGATCTGGAGCTTATTAGGGTTTGACTTTGACTTTTTACTAGAAAACTCATTAAGTTGACTATTACATAAGTGCTTAATTGCTTATTATGGCTTATTGCTTGTGCTTATTATATTTTTTTTTGATTATTTTGCTTAATTAAGTCATTTAAAACCTTTTGAAAGTTGAATCAGCACTAGAGGTGGTCTAGAAATAAAAAACGACTATTTTGTCGTTTTGTGAAGAGAGTCTTGGCTTATTTCAGGCTTATTTCTTGTGTTTTTTCAAATTTTCTTTTTACAGATCTCTTAACTAACTCAAAATAAGCTTGTATGTCAAATTTTAGCTTATGGCATTAGCTTATAGCTTAATGGGCCAAAAAGCCCATTAAGAATAAGCTGCTTTGAAATAAGCTAGCTTAAACACATTTTCAGCTTTTAGGCCTTCAGAGTCTTGTTCATAAAATCAAATTTTAAGTCAGATAGGAAGTTTTGGGCTTATTTGAAGAACATTTTTCTTATTGGGCCATTAAAAGTCCATTAAGGGGTCTGTTTGGACTTTTGGCCCATTTTAAGGCCCAATAGGTGTATTTTTGTAATTTCAAGTCCATTTATATTTTATTTAGGTTAAAATAAACTAGTTTGCAACTTTTTAAAATTTTTTATAAATTTTGGATTTTTATTAATATTTTATTATTATTTTATTATTAAAAATTAAAATTTAGAGTTCTACAAGTTTTTCATTTTTCTTAGTTCAAATACATTAAATTAGGAATTTTACAATTTTTATATTAATTTTATTGTCATTAGATTAATTTTTAGAATTATTTTAAGTTTTAATAGTTTTTTAATTGTTTTTAAATAGTTTTAACTAGTTTTAAAATTTTCAAAAATAGTTTTAAATTAAGTTAAGTCATTTTAGACGTTTACAAGTTAAACAAATCTCATTTTGGGGTTTTTGTTAATTAAATTGATTTTTTGGGCTTTAATTAGCATTAAAAAATTACTATTTAATTAAATAAAAGGTTTGAGTGATTTTTGATTTTTGTAAACTCTAATTATATTTTTTAGGATTTATTGCAATTTTCTAGGAATTTTTAGGGCAATTTTTAATTTTGGTCACTTTTTACGGTTTTACGTGCATGACTTATCGTCTTAGTTTAATTCATAATCATAACCGTCATTCTCTTCTAATCTCATTTCTTCTTTTCTTTTCTCATAAACCATAATCACATCATTAATCTTATCTTTACACAACACTAGCCTCCTTGAGAACGATCCCCACTTTAGGGTCATTAGTGCTTGGTTTTCCTAAACCGACACTTAATACTTGCCACTTTTACGCTCTTTTCCTAAAGGGTAGTAAAACCACCACATCATTTACCTCTGAATCATCAAGTAGAATTTCAAATTGACTTGATACCAGGAGCTGCACCTGTAGCTAAAGCACCATACCGATTAACACCGACCGAGATGAAAGAACTCGCTGAACAACTTCAAGAACTATCAGACAAAGGTTTTATCAGACCCAGTTCCTCACATTGGGGAGCTCCAGTGCTTTTTGTCAAAAAGAAAGATGGTTCTTTCCGAATGTGTATTGATTACAGGGAACTGAATAAGTTAACTTTGAAAAATCGTTACCCACTACCACGAATCGACGACCTATTTGATCAACTACAAGGATCAAGTGTGTATTCCAAGATTGACTTAAGATCTAGATACCATCATGTTAGCAATAAAGTATTTAGAAGTTACTCCTGGTCATATAGCAGTTCCTACTGGAGTACTTTGTTCCTCCTGGTCATATTATAAAGTTGAAAGAAGATTATATAAGATATGATCAAGAAAGACTGTAGAAGATAAGATCAAATATTTAGTCTTCCTATTCATATGGAAAATATTAAATATATTGATTATGATGAGAAGGTTACAAGTTTGTTTAGGAAACTATTAAAGGATATTAATGTATAATACTTAGGCAAGTATTAATGATATTATAACCACATAGGACCCCTTACACTATAAAAGGAGGTCCTAGGGTGTAGAGATAAACACACTTCTACACACACATATTCTCTACACATTTCTCTCATTGTTTATTATAGCTTCAAGGTTATAAAAACCTATCACTACTAAGAGTGATCGTATTAATATATTGAGGCTTGGATGTTTGGTTATTTCTATTGTTCTTCTTATATATAAAGATTGGTTTCCGCACACTCTTTGTATTGTGATCAAGGCTTCAAAGATCCTTCCAGAAGCAAACCCAACAAGTGGTATCAGAGCCTCGTTGAGAAGCTTTGATTGAGAAGAACAAGATTTCTACATTCGTGTTGCTGAAGAAGACATGGCGTGCAGAACTTCAATTCCAGACAATGAGGTAATTCTTATGACAGAATCTGAAGTTAGAGAATATAATGCTAGATTAAAAAATAAAATGCATGCTTATAACAACTATGACGTAGTAATTAGTTGTTCTGAAAATTGTGAACAAAAATATGCTGATCTTCAAAAACAATGTTCTGATTTAGATGCTCAAAATGATAAATATTTCTTAGAAGTTCAGTCATACAAAAGAGCTCTAATAACTTTGGAACAGCAGAAAAATGGTTTCAAAATACTCAATTAGAGTATGAAGATAAGATTAGGGTATTAAGTATTGACTTAGAAAATACAACTAATCTATTGACATATTCTGAAAAGCTTAATACTGAGGTAAATAAAGAGAAGCATTAGCTACAGACTAAACTAGATAATGCTTTGGCTAGGTTTGATAAATGGAAAAATTCATCTAAAAACTTAGTCAAATTAGTAGATAGCTCTATGTCTGGTAGAACCAAAATGGGCTTAGGATTTGAAACTATCTAAGGCCAAATGATGTTTTTGACTCCTCTTTGTCTAGTGTGTTTAATACTAACCCTAAAGATGTGGAGGGTAGGCGTGTTTTCAATAGGTATAAACCAGCTGCAGAGATGCATGCTGTTCCTCCACCTCTCACAGGGACATACATGCCTACCTCAGACCACTTTGACTTTGATGAATCACAAATGACATATGGTACAAGGTCCAATGGCTCAATTGAAACTAATTCTGTGTCTAATGACTTTGTCTCTTGTAACTCTAGTGACAAGTCTTTAGAACCTAAGACTAGTGCCCTTGACTCTTGTGAGTCTGACTCTAGTGTTGAAACACTTGAGTCTATGCCTGAACCTGTTATAATTTAACCCATGACTAGTAAATATGCCTCATGCATGTCTACCTTAAATGCTAAAGCACCTAAATTCTACCCTCAATCTGTTTGGGCTAAGAATGAAAGTAAAATGAAAGCAGATAACCTTAGGAAACACAATATGAGTCCTAGAGGTAATCAAAGAGGTTGGAATGGCATGATGACTCAGAAATTAGGTGATAATTTTGAGTTCAAAAATAAGGCTTGTTATGTGTGTGGTAGTTTTGATCACTTGCACTATACTTGTAAACACAAAAGAAAGATTAATGATCAACAACAGGTTAAACCAGTGTGGAATAACTCAAGACAGGTGAATCACAAGAACTTTGGTAGATTTTCTCACCCCAATCCTAAAAATAACATAATTAAACAACCAAGATGTTTTAATAATGTTAAGGGTACAAGGGTTGAGTCTGCACGATCAAAAACAAAGGTTAATATCGTTAAGGCTTTAGCTAGGTGGGTTTGGAAACCTAAACAAGATGGTTTAAAACATGTCTCCAAATCAAATAGTGCATCAAAGACCTTAACAAGATATGACTATGTTGATGTCTTTGGAAGATTCAAGTCTGTTTTGGCTTGGGACTTCCATAAGCACTAATCTTTACTTGGTTTGTGTTTATTTTTCAGTGAGTGTGATTGTAAACTACTACGATTTGTATTTTCTATATATTTGTGTGAACTAACATTTTGCAGGAAAAGAATAGTGTTAAAAAAAAGGATTTCCTCTCTGGTGGATACTTAGCTCTGTTTGAGGGGAGGTTTTTGCCTAAGGGGAGGCTTGTTGTATGTCTCTCTGTGTATTTTATTGTGTTTTTTCTACTCAATTTTGTAAGATGACATTGTTGCTGGTGGATATGGTTCCTCCTAGTAGAACTAAGTTGCTCCTAGTCGACCAATGGTTCCTCCTGGTAGCACTTAAACTGCTCCTGGTGGACCATTGTTCTTCCTTTTGCTCCATAAGTTCTTGCTGGTTGACTCTCGTTCCTCCTAGTGCATCCTATGTTCCTGCTGGTTGACTCATAGTTTTAGAATCGTTAAAAAAAATTAAAAAAAAAATAAATAAAATATTAGAAACTTTCGAATCTAAATAACTTTGTATATATTTCACTTTTTAAGCTGTTTCTGTTTGGTACTTAGGTGTTGGCTGCCCCCCACACAACAAATGGTGCTCAACTCACCATGTTTAACAAACAAGAAAGAGTTGATTCACCATGAGGGTACGGCTCTGGTGTGATTGTCAAATCCGTTGATGGTTGCCAGGTTACCCAAAACTGGATGGTTTTCACTTGCCATGGTCCTCGACTGAAAAGTGGCTAATCCAAGGGGGTACGGCTCTTGGTAAAGATATTCTCAAATCCATTGATAGCTGTAATAGCTTGCTCAAAGCTATAGGGTTTTCAGTTCACCGATGCTTTATTGCTAAGAGTTGGCTAGTCCGGAAGGGTACGACTTCTGGTAAAGACTTTAATCAAATCCGTTGAAGGCTATCATGGTTTGCCTAAAATCATCAGGGTAATCCAACTCAGCGATGATTCACGTTCCAAGAGTTGGACTGGGTACTAGTCTCCCAGGGTGATGTCATGATTCCACCAAAAGGCTGGCTAGCCCAAGAGTGAGTAGCTACTTGGTAAAGGCTTATCAAATCTGCTCCTGTTGCTATCAAGATTCAACATGTGCAGATGTTTTCAAGCTTTAAAGTAGTTCAGCAGTTAGTGTATCAGCAACTACTTTTGTGTTTGTTCTAGTGTTATCAAGTGAGACTGTTGCTGTTGTGGTTCATATTCCAATCCTCATGCTTATTGGTGGCACATCTACTTGGAAACTAGAACTCAACCAGGTTAAATTCAAGTTTAGGGGAGGATTGTTAGGAATAAAGTATTTAGAAGTTACTCCTGGTCATATAGCAGTTCCTACTGGAGTACTTTGTTCCTCCTGGTCGTATTATAAAGTTGAAAGAAGATTATAGAAGATATAATCAAGAAAGATTGTAGAAGATAAGATCAAATATTTAGTCTTCCTATTCATATGGAAAGTATTAAATATATTGATTATGATGAGAAGGTTACAAGTTTGTTTAGGAAACTATTAAAGGATATTAATGTATAATACTTAGGCAAGTATTAATGATATTGTAACCACCTAGGACCCCTTACACTATAAAAGGAGGTCCTAGGGTGTAGAGATAAACACACTTCTACACACACATATTCTCTACACATTTCTCTCATTGTTTATTATAGCTTCAAGGTTGTAAAACCCTATCACTACTAAGAGTGATCGTATTAATATATTGAGGCTTGGTTGTTTGGTTATTTCTATTGTTCTTCTTATATATAAAGATTGGTTTCCGAACACTATTTGTATTGTGATCAAGGCTTCAAAGATCCTTCAAGAAGCAAACCCAACACATCTGCTAAGAGTCAGAGAGGAGGACATACCAAAAACAGCCTTCAGGACTCGTTACGGTCATTACGAATTTCAGGTCATGCCATTTGGATTGACCAACACACCAGCCATATTCATGGACCTCATGAATCGAGTGTGCAGACCGTATCTGGGTAAATTTGTCATCGTGTTCATCGACGACATACTCATCTATTTCAAGAATGAGCAAGAGCACGAAGAACATGTCGCTCAAGTACTGAAATTGACAGTTATGTCGTGAGGAATCTCTGTTTTCCACTTATCTTTTTGACGTTTTTCCCAATCGCATTCAACAATTGATTGAACATTATCAATATAATGTTTAAGAAAACTAAGTGTCTTTCTAGTTTTGCTTTTAGAAGCATCAAGAGGTAAATAGTTAATATATTTAAAAACATTCGTTTTCCTCTTAGTGGCAAAAGCTTACTGAATTCGTCTTTGTTTGCATTCTAAAAACAATTCCTCACGAGACTTCTATTTTTGTGGAGTGAAAAGACCATAAAGACTGTTTTCATAAACATAGTTATATGGTTTCACAAAATTTTTATTGACCGGTGATCTACTCTCCTCATCCCAAAGGGAAGTCTCTTCATTATCGAGGCTAGCTACTGGGCAGTCATGATCGGTCCATTCGGACTCATCAAGATATAAGTGAGGGTTAGCAGCTTGAGCTTGTTCGAGGTACTTGGGGGTGGCAAAGCTAGGTTGACCTTTGAAAAACGATCGAGGTGCTATCATTCTAACGTTTGAATAGAGTCATGCGTTTTATAAGCAACTTTTTTCAAAAAATCGACTTGTTCTTCGAGATCCTTTACTTTGTCAGTATCTTTGCCTTGTCTATTTTTGAAATCTTGTTTTAATTTTTCAACCTCTTGTTTCATTTCGTCAAGAATTTTTGTAGGATCGATGGTATTCATAGAAAGCCTCTGTTCAAGTTCATTAACTTTTGTTGTGGCAAGGTACGTTTTTTGACGTTCATCACTTAATAAGACATTAAATTGACGTTTTTCTTTTGTTAACAAATCAAGAGCTTCATTGTATTTATTTTCAGAATCGTCCTTTTTAACGTTGAGAACACGACTTTTGTACCCCTCAAGCTCTTTGGTCGTTTGAAGAAGCTCAGCCCTATAACTATCAATAGTCTCACTAGATTTTATAAGAGCGGCTTTGCTTTCTTCAAAGTTTTGAGTGAGCGTTGCGTTTGCCTTCTTTAATTGCTTTTGACTCTTTCTATTTTCATTGACATCTTTTTGTAAACTAGCAATTAAATTAGCAAGCGCGACACGCTCCTCATCATCATACTCATTTGCATGTTGATCATCATCAAACTCATTATTGCACATGTCTGATGAATCGGGTGTGGTATTGCTATAAACCGTTTCCATCATACACGTGTCAGTAATTGTTGTTGGTAGATCACTATGCTCATGTGTATCACGAAACACATTATATTCGTCATCATGTTGTACCTTATCAGTTGGCTCGGTATCAAAGATAGGACCATTGTCATCTTCAGTGACGTTAAGGACCTCATGAATCTTTGCCATGTATGAATAATGTGCCTCGAGTTCTTGGTCGGAGAGTTCATAATCTGTGTCGTCAAGCATTTCTCCTTCCTCAGCTGATAACTTGATCCCAGCTTCCATTTTCTTGCATAACATCATCTTTTCCTTATGATAATTATAATCTTTGACCTTCTTTGGCTGCTTGCATTCTCTAGCCAAATGCCCATAACCTCGGCAGTTAAAACACTGAATCCCAGTTTGTTGCACAGCTTGAGTACCAACAGTTTCCCTATTTCAAACTACATTAGCAACCCTCTGATTATCATACTTTGCGGGTTGTTGATCATACTTTGGAGGACTCTCAGCACGTCTTCGTGTGTCATACCTTGGAGGACTTTGAGCATAGTTGTTCCTCGTGTTAGATGATGTTCTGAGGTTGTTGTTGGTAGGTTTGTAGATTTTACTGTATTGTTTCATAATAAAAGCCATTTGTTGCTTGAATTCCCTATCCTTTTGAGAAAGTTCTTCATCACTGTCTTCTTCGGAGGATTGCTCAGGTGTGGGTGATGGTACTTGTGACAACCGCGGTTTTGAGGTTCGTCATATAGTTTTATTTTGTGCTAGTTACGTGTCTTTACGTGTTTATGTGCTAATTGGTGTGTATAGATTGTGGTTTGGATATCGTTTCCGGTACGGGGTACCTTGTGAGTGAAACGATGTGTGATGATTTCATGTTCATGAGCTCACATGGTAGTGACTATTAAATAAGATGGTGTTATTTAGTGGTTTTACGTATACGTATATGTATTAGAGAAAATCGTATTTTTACAATTTACGGTTTAGCATTTAGAGGTCTCGAATGAGGTGTTTAGTCATGTGAGTATTTTTCGGGATGGTTTTAAGTCATTTAGGACTTAAATATAAAGTTTATTTCAAATTCCAAGAGTTTTTATAAAACTGTATATTTTACGTCTTTTACGGTTAACGCGTAAAATTGACTAGTTTCACGGTTTTGAGGTTTTGGAGGTTTTAGGAGCTGAAATAAATTAAGGTAAATTAAGGTATTGTTAATAACATAATGTTAAACAATAAAAAGAAAAAAAATATAAAGGGGGAGTCGGTTTGGAAGATTAAAAGAAAAGGGAAGGAAAAAAAAGGAAAGTGGGCTTTGGGTTGGACTAGGATTCACCCATACCCTATTTAAAGAGTTCTTGTTAAAAAAACATATTCTTTTTTCCTGGAAGCTTAAAACCGACGGCCACCTAAAGTAAATTAGGGTTCTTCATAAAATTTGGGGGTTTTCATAAATCAAAGGTAAATCTTCAATAACCCTTTTTAATTAAATTGTTTTAATGTTTTCTTTAATCATCTTATGATGGATTTAGGTTAGGGTTTAATTTAAAAACAGTATATTAATGTTATATTAATGATATTATGATGATTACTTAAATTAGGTCTTGTAATTAGTGAGGTTAGGGGTAATTAATTAGGTTAATTTAATTAAACCCGTTTTTAAAAATTGGGCAGAATTTAGGGTCAATAGTTTTGATCATATAGGGAGTTCTACAAACTCTTATTTTGCGATCCAAGTATCCCTGAAAAGGTAATTGAAGTGGCTTTCCAATGCAAGAAACGAGAACTAAATTGGAGGTGGGGAAGTTGGTCAATAACAGGTTACAACAGTCGGAGGTCAAAACAGTTTTGAAATCAGGCCTGTTTTCTTTTTAAGTTTTGGGTTGTTTGGGGTACTTAGGGTTGCATTGGGACATTCAAACAAACATTAGAGATGGTTTATATATTATAGGAAGTATCTGAATTGGGTCTAAGGTTGTGGGTTAGGGTAAGACCCCCTAATCATAACAAACTTTTTGTATGTTTAAAATCAGTAAAATCTGGATAGACAAAAGTATATATATATATATATATATATATATATATATATATATATATATATATATATATATATATATATATATATATATATATATATATATATATATATATATATATATATATATATATATATATATATATATATATATATATATATATATATATATATATATATATATATATATATATATATATATATATATATATATATATATATATATATATATATATCAGGGCCTTAACAGTAGCTGTAAGGTTGGGGCAAATGGGAGGTGTTAGCTAACATATGTAAGGGCATAGGGTTTCCTTTACATAGATCATGGGTATGTTTAGGTGGGCGTTTGGCTTATAGTTTAGAGACCTAAAACCGGGATTGTTTTGGGTAAAATGTTAACGGGACGGGTTATGAAGTAAAATGAGTTAAGGGCTTTATGGAGGGGTGTAATGAGATGATTAGAGCATATAAATGAGGTATTTATATAGGAGGAGGTTAGATGTCCATCATATGTTGATGAGCCATCTTAGTGTTTGGGTCATGTTTTGATTGTGTGCTTTTGTTTGTTAGCTTTTGCTAGTGCGAGGACTTTTGGAGAAGCTCAATCAGGTGAGTTTCATAGTCCCATGTTTACTAATGTTTATGACTTCCAGATGGGATGGAAGAGACACTGTTTTGTTATTTATAAATTATGTTGTGAATGTTTTGCGTTGGTAATGGACGTGTGTGTGCAAACTTATGTGATTAACTGCTAGTTGATTCTTGATTGTTTATGTTTTGACTTGGTACCAAGGGGATGTTGTCAAGGCGGGGCTTTGGGATTTGGTTCATAGGTGTTTGGATGCCTATGGGAGTATGGTGTTTGGTATGGCTGGGAGCCTTGGTTTTGGTTTTATTATTTAAATCTTGAATGTTAGTTGTTAATGCATGTTAGAATCACATTGTCCATATGTTTTTAACTTTTGGTTGTTACTCACAACTTATGGTTTGGTTTTGGCGTTGGAGTCTAAACCTATGACTCTCACCAACTTTATGTTGACGTGTTTTAGTGTCTCTTTCAGGTGATACTATGGTTAAGCATGAGAACATAAGTGGCTAGGATTTGGAGAGCGTAGGAAATGCATTTAGAAGGAGATCCCCGTTCCTTCTTAGTTTCTTTTGATTATTTAATAAGTGATACTGTTGGCACACATATGTTTGTTTTGGTTATGTTATTTGTTTGTCTTGGGTAAGAGGTAGGACTGTTATCTACTTACCTAGACTCCTGCATTGTTGAGATATTGTCATGACTTTTGTGTCACCATTTTATGACATTTCTTATTACATATAGTTATCTTTATAGACACGCCATGTTGTGATGATATCCATATGTCGCGCCTCATATTCCGCCATGGTGGGGTGTGACAGAATGGTATCAGAGCCAATGGCTATAGAGAATTAGGTTGCCTAGTCGTGTAGCCTAGTCTATAGCTTAAGGGTCCCTGCATATAGGCATCATAGGAGTATGTGTGCATGTTATATTAATTGATGTGTTTGGATGTTATTTATCGCGATGTTTTGACTAGTATGAATTGAACCATAGTATGTTCATACTTAGCCACATGTTATTTTATTTTCGGGGTGTGACTAGTGCTGGTTGAACCATAATCATCCACGCTAGTCATTGTTGTATTTTGCTTAAATTGTACATTATAGTACATAATTTGGTACATGGTAGTATTGATGAGACGGCTTTTATACATGGTCTCGTCGTTCTTTTTTGGACTTAAAATGCATTAAATATCATCAAAATACCCAAATATATGCTTGTGTTTGTTGCTTGTGTAATTTAGGTACGGATATTGAGAAAATGACAAAAGATCACAAGAATCACGCAAAAACGAACACGGGAAACGAAGCCGCACGATGAACCAAGCCCTAGTAAGGAATTTTCCAAAGAAAACCCTTGAAGATTTGAAGAATATTGAAGATTGGTCCTCCAAGTTTGAAGAATTGACACTTTATACCCTTGTATCTTCATAATTACAAGTTTGGTCCCTAAAGTTTTTGTCAAAATTACAAAAAGGACCTTTAACTTTGAAGAATTGGCAAATTTAGTCCCTAATCAAATCTAAATTGTCAAATATGGTCCTCCAAGAAGTCAAGCAACAAGTCAAAGCCCTAAAGTTTGAAAACATGTCAAAATCAGTCCTTGGAATGTGAAGAAATTGCAAGATTAGTCCTTGTTCCTATAAACTACAACTTGAAGGACTGAAAGTGCCAAACTGGCAAACTTATTTACAAAGGAATGGAAGTTTTTGGCTGTTTATTACAAATTGAAGAAATGAAGAGAGTTCAGGGACCATTAGTGGCCAGACAGCATAACTTCACCCTCCACTTATATCCTGCCACGTCACCTAGACCCACCCATTTACCTTTCTACCCAACCAAACCCGAAACCCAGCCCAAACCACCACCCGTTTTTGTTTTTAAACCAAGTCAAAACAGGTCAACCCCACTTAAACTTTTAAACCGGTTTTATATTAATTAAAAGTGGGGGAAACATCAGTTTAAAAATTAAACAAGATTAAAACCTGTTTATCACCTCCCTCCCCATCATAAACCCTAAAACTTTCCCAGATAAATTAACCTAACCCTTAAACTTAAACCCCAATTAATGTTGGGGGTTTTCATCCCAGCCCCACACCCAACACAATACTCAACCCAGAAAGTGACAACTCAGTCCCTTGTTTCCCCACAGCTTCACGTGTTACTGTACATAACTGACACCCAAGACCAAATCAACGAATTATGTTAATTCCTTGGTCACCACATCAAAATAGAGGGTCAGTATCACATTCTATCCTGCTACACCACATGGGAGTATCACATGAAGGCAAGAACAAATTCAAAAATGGCATCTTTTCAGCATATTCAAGCATCTTTCCAAGGGCAAGAATGGGAATTCAGTCAATTAGGGTTTTTAGACTAGAATGTCATCTTCATTGTATAAATATGGACGTTTGTGTCCATATTCACTTGTTCCAGCTTTTATGTAATTTTTTTTTATCAATCAATGAAAAAGTTTTCTTTATGCATAAGGCTGTGATCCATTTACTTTCCAGTATTTACATTTTCAAAGTTTGTTTTTCTTCAATTCATTTTAAAATTTTCAAAGTTTGTTTTTAAAGATTTCACTTGTTTTCAAAAACTTTCAGAAACTTGCTTTATGTCTTACTGCTATAAGCCACTCAACAAGCTTCTTAAAACAAGCTTATTGAGTCACTTATAGTTTGATCTTTCTTTTTTTGGTTGTTTGTGGTGTGCAGGAAACAAGAGAAGGCTAAGGTCTATTCTCACATTTTTTTGGCTATTTGTGCTCAACCCAATCCAATCCCACAAGGCTCAGCATACACCCGGGTGTATTGGAGGTGGCTTATCAGCCACTGTTGGGCTTGGAAGTAAGCCCAACAAGGTAGTTCTTGTTTGCTATCTTTCATTTTCATTTTTCTGAAAATATTTATGCTTTGTGTGATTTTTATGTTAAGCTGTTAAAAGACTGTTTAAGTTCTTGTATTTGCTTTATTTAGATGTCATATGCATGTTTTAAGTTCTTAATTCCAGTTTGGTTAAGTTGTGTATTGATTTGATTTGAAAAAAGTTGGGTTTCAGTTTTAAGGGGGTGTTTGGATCTGCTATCTAGGTTGAGTGTTGGACTGAAAATTAGCCTAAACATGATCTAGATACACTTAAAAGGCAGTAGTAGGACTGTTTTGCCATTTGGTTTAAAGTTTGGTAGGATATTAATCATATTGCTTGCTCATTACTTGCTCTCATAGCTCAAAATCAGAAAGAACATCAAATCTGCTTGTTTTTAGATTAATTTTGCTCACCCAATTTGTAATCTGTTAGTATTAGGGCTAGTCTAGGATTATAGCTAGCTTTTACTTGGTTTGTTTGATTTGTATGCAAGAAATTGAGCTTCAAAAATCATTTTTGTGCATCTAATAGCCGTCACTGTTCACCAGTAACATCAAAACCTTACAGTGACTGTATTTTGATCCTTTGTGTGAATTTTTTGCTAGTACTTTGGTGTTTTTTCTGCTTAGCTTGACTCCCCACACTTCCATGAGTGTGGGGGTGCCTTTGTTGCCATCTAATTTCAACAAACAAAAGCTTTCCTAAGCTCAAAACCACCAGACCTTTGAATTGCACTAGCAGGGGGAACTTCACTTACCACTGCTAGTGTATTGGTAGCCACTGCTACACAAAAAGACAGAAACTCAAGAAGTGTCACTTTCACAGATCCAATATTTTGTCTTTTGTGACCTTTTTTAAGAATTAGGGTTTGATTCTTTTTGCATTATTTTTCTTTTTAAATTTCTGATTTTCTAGTATAATTTAATTTTTTGTTACTGTTCATTAGATAATTTTTAGATTATTTAGCTAATTTAATTACTTTTTAATATATCTGTTTTTGTCTTTTAGTGTAAAAAGTTTATATTTTTCAGATTTCAAATTTTTCTTAGATTTAGAATATTAATTTAAGATTTTTAGTTTAAAAATTAGTTACTGTTCACCTTTTTAATTAATTTTTATAAGTAATTTAAGTTAATTAGGGTTTTAATTAAACTAGTTTTGTCATTTAGTGAGAAATTTAATATTTTTCAAGATTTTTCATTTTTCTACTGTTCATTAGAGTAAAATAGGATTTTTAAAATTGGTAGATTATTTTTAGCATTATTTAATTATTTTTTATAATTATTTTAATTTTAAAATAGTTTTTAGTAATTTAAAAATAGAGAAATAGTATTTAAAAATTATAAAAATACTTTTTAGTCTTTAGATAATATAAGTAAGTTATTTGTTCAATAAAATCATATTTTGGACATTTTGATTAATTATATTTAATTTTAGGGCTTTAATTAGCATTTAAAATTGAATATTTAATTAATAAAAGGTTTTAAAATATTTTTATTGGATTTATTTCCTTATTTATATTATTTTAGACTTGTTTTAGCTTATAATTAATTTTTAGGTTGAAAATTTTTAATTTTGTCATTTTTACGGTTTTACGTTTACGCCTTTTTCGTCGTAGTTTAATTAGTTGTCGTAACCGTCTTTTCTTTCCTTTCTCATTTCTTTTCTTCTTGATCATAATCACAAACATCATATATCAACTCTTAACACAACGCACTTGCCTCCTCGAGAACGAACTCACCTAGGGTCATTCACACACGGTTTTCCTAAATCGTCGTGCCCACTTGCCCTATTTATTGCCTTCTTTTCCTAAAGGGGTAATTTTACTCAACATCAAGTATCTATCTTTTGTTGGGTTATTTTATGTACCTGAGGTATAGTATTTTTCTTTTGATGTTTAAGTCATGTTCCCTAAGAATCGTGTGGTGGTTCGAGTTACTCGGAGTACATGGGTAGGAAGGATTTTTAGGTGTTTCCATTCTGATGGGCGACATGACTTATAACTGATTGTGTTTTCGTTTTGGATTTAGTCTATGCTGTTTTAGCTAGACTATGGATTTACGTATTTCAAGAGTTTTACTATGTTATTTTAATAGATAGAGTTTTGGACCTTATTGGTTATGTGGTTATGTGCTTAGGTGAGTTGATGGATTTATGTGTTATGTGTTGTATGGATTCTTATAAGTGTCATCATAGGAGGGAGTGCATTGGGGAAAGGGTAATTGTATAAGTATGGTGGCCACCATAGTTATACAAGTACCACAACTTCAATGGGTTCTCAAGTATGATTGCATGAAAGAGGGTTAGTACATGCTTGTATATGATGAGATGTGGATTATTGGTATATGTATAGTATATGGGTTTATGTAACGGTTGCCTACGACATGGATATTTTTGAGTGTGTTATTGTTTTGGGTTATAGTCATGTTGTGTGATTATGGGGTCACACGATAAGGATTGGTTTTGGTAATGGGTTTTGTGCCTTGTTGTGGCATGGTGAGATGGTGAGAAGGTGATTACTCGTATGGAAAAACGAGTGTATGACGCGATCGATTGACTTGATATGTATGATAACGAGTATGTTTTAGGAGATTTAATATGCGGATGTATATATACTACTATGTGTTAAGTTATGATATATGGTCGTTCAGTAGTTATTATAACTTGAACGTACCTTGTGTTTGCTCGTGTTTTATGGTGCTGGAGTTTGATGGAGTTCCAACGACGTTTTGAGTCTTTGTATGCCTACATTCGGGTATGTATTTAATTAATGAGAACTACTAAATTTCTTGCAAATAAGTGTGGCTGATTATAGGAAAACAGTTTGAAAATAATTTGTAAGTGTATGGTATGATATCGTGACTTACATATTTGTTTAAGTTTGTGGTAGTAAGCTATAAAAAAATTTCTTGAAAATAATTGGATTAGTTTACTAGGTAACATGTGATAATACATTTTAAAGGGGTAAAGAAATTTTACAAAAATTTTCTTAAGTATAGTTAAAATTTTAGAAGTATTTAACTAGACGACAAGAGTAAAAAGGGGAGATTTTATTATAGTAATGATAATAATAACACCACACCTTGTAAACGTGTAGTAGTTTAGTTATAACAAGCCTAAATGGATTTTATAAAATAATAATAATAAAAATAAAACACTGTATTTTATAAACATGTATTGGTTTCATAATAACAAGTGAAATAAGTTTAATATGGGTAAACAAGATAATGGTTATGATTGTAGTATACTAATTAGTTGATATCTTGATAATATAATGAAGATAAAGGATGAGTTTATGGTTAATAATGAGTATGATTGATTTTAGTAGTATTGGAGTTTGGTTCATATGAGAAGTAACTAATTGGGATGAAAGTTTTAAATTTTCTAATGTATCGAAATTTGGTAATACTAATCGTGACGAGTCTATTTTTCGTTGTTGGAACACTCCATTGATCTTTCGGATTACATTGTTTTGTTTTCAGTTGTTTTGGCTAGGGTTCGTTTTACCCGATATTTTATTTTGGGACACGATTGTTTGGAATTCTTTGGTTACACGTCATGGTTGATTTATTCATACGGTTGTGGGAACGTTAGGATGAGAGGATAGAGTTGGGTAGTATTACTTATGGTTAGATACTAGAATGGAGAAATGTGTTTTGGTTTAAAGGTTGTGTTGAAGGAATGATTAAGATTTGTGGAGTTTGGAAACTTAGATTGGTTACGGGAATAAGAGAGTAAGTAAAGTTAGTCGACTGGTAGTGGGAACGAGAAGTCATGCTATGAGAAGTTGGTTGAAGTACCATTAGGAGATTGATGAAAGTACTAGCGGATGTGAGGGTAGAGTAGAAAGTTTATACTAATGGAAAGGTTGGGTAAATAACACGCAAGGGATTGGTATAGTTATGGAGGCAAGGTAGTAGTAGACACGTGAAGGAAAACAGGAATGTGAAAGAATGATTGATAGGAGACTGATTAACGGTGAAGTACAACAAGTAAGGAAGAGTGAGCCATTGAGGGGTTGAAGTACTTTTAGAAATATTGTGGTAGATGAGTTGAAGTTAGAAGCTACTGGTAGTGTGAAGTTCCTAGGTAACATCATGGAGACGAGAAGGAGTGCGTAAAGAGCTACATTACGAAGCAATGAGCTGAAAGGACTACGTGTCGGCTGCAAGAAGGATGCAAGAGATTTTGAAGGAGTCACAAAAGTTGCGAGGACTGGAAAGGTGACAAGTACTATGATGGGAAATTTACATATGTTTCGTGACGAAGAAGGGCAGATCGAGTATCAGAGTGGAGCTACAAAGAGCTGAATCGGTGGATCGTGATGAATTGAATACATGGCATGGGAGATTAATAACTCGTGGAAGTAAAAAGGGGATTCAAGTGACTACGCGGATAGAATTTTTGTGGCAATCAACATCGAGGGATGAGAAGTGAAGCTGAGCTGAATAAGTTTCATGGAGAAGTGATTAGAGAGTCGGTTTTGTGAAGGTGTTATGAAAAATCTTTGGAAGAGACAGATATGCATTATCCAATGCACTAGTGATTTCCATAGATTTGATGAATGAAGTATGGAATTTTTGTTGGACGGGATAGTGTAGGAATAAGGGAGAACCATGGAAGGAGAGAACCAAGTATTCCTAGAAGATGATGATTGAAAATACCTCATGTTGGGTGCAAGATCAAAGTAGAAGTATGAGATTTGAATAAGAATTCAAAATATGGCTTAGTAGACAAATGGAAACTAATGTGGGTATAAGATGAGAGTGTGATCCGCATGGAATCACATGAAACTCTAGTCCGTCCCTATTAGGAGGGAGTAGGAGAACTGGTTGTGAGAAAAATAAGTGAAGCTACTTGGAAAATTTTGGCGTATGGATGACTAGATAGACTTAGTTAGTGGAGCTGGATTATTATATATGCCTAGAATGCTAGAGGCATTTGGGGTACGAGACGTAGAGAATGATCTATACAGATCATGAACGTCTCCAACACATATTTAATCATCTTGATTGAACATTTGGAAAAGGTGATGGGTGGAGTTAAGTGATGAAAGAAAATTGCAAGGCCAAGTACCATCTGTAAAGGCAAGCATAGTTGATGAGACATGGAATAAGAAGAATGAAGTGAAGATGAGACGAACTTGAACTATATGGATGACGTATTAGGGTGGTTTGGATGAAGGATGTAGGTTGCACGAGTTGAGTTGTCTAAAGCAGAGAACGCGTCAACATGTATGTTGCGTGGCTTGGACAATCATATGGGGAAAATGGATGTAGACTATAATTCCTACATAGATAAGAGTAGCTTAGAAAGGGCGATGTAAGGACGAAATTGGTGAAAGTGACGAGAGTTGGGTGATAGTCGATAGACTGACTAATTAATCTCATATTTCAAGAGGAATGAGTAGTCACGTAGTTGAGAAGTTGGAAGGAGTGCGTACGGATGTGATGGAATAGAGGGCTTTGCGTAAAAGTTAGCCTAATATGTATGGAATGCCTTATGAAGGATTATGGCAAGGGAAGAAACGATGGGAAGCGTCACATCGTGATGTATGGTAGGAGTTGAGGAAGAAGAAGGAAGTGTGTATAGAAGCGGAGCATGAATATAATAGGTCGAGATAGGAACCGAAGGTAAAACTTTGGTAGAGCTTAATGAGTAGAGTAAAGCACAACGTAGGCTAATACTGTCGTAGTGTAGAAAAGGAAATGGCACTGACCTATACGGATTGTTGGGGAGGCTTAGTATTGATAATCGAATGGATGAGGAGTTATAGGTGTGATGTGCCATAGGGACGAAGGGCTTGGTCTAACTGAGATAATCGTCCTTTTGATGATGTGTATAGATCATAAGTTGATTTGGATTGGAAGAACTAATGGATATGTAAAAGACCGTCATAGGTCACTTTGTAAGGAAATTGGAAATTTTAAGTAGTTTAGGGTACGGACTAAAGGGAGTTGATGAATATGATTGGGTATGAGTATATCCAGCTAACTAGGAACAGGATAGGCAAGTGAGATATTTATACAACCTTAGGAGTTACACTGAGGGCATGAGTGATTGATTAGAGGGAGTTAGGAAACTCATTAGCGATGGTTGAGTTTTCATATAATGATAGTTATCATACTAGAAGTCGATAAATGCCATTTGAGGCACTATATGAAAGGATAAGGTAAGTTGTCCCCATTGTGGACTAGAATTGGTAAAAGAGGCTACTAATGTGGTAATGGTGTTTGTGGACAGGATGAGAGCAACAAGGGATGCTATGTAGAAAAGGAGGAAACCACTAGAGTTAGTGACAAAGTTATGTATGAAGTTTCACCCATAGTAACGGGTGGTATGTTTTGGTAAAATGGAAGAGTTGATGTAGAGTTTTGTAGGTCCATTTATGATCCTTGGAAAGATCGGACCAGCAGCTTATGAGTATAGAATTACCTGGGGGAAATGAGTGGTATACATGATATATTTCATGTATTGAGATCGGTAAATATTGTTTGATAATGCATATTTGCATGTATGGTTATTCAGGATTTGTGTTAATAAGAGTCTTTGTTTTATCAAAGAGTCATGTGAGATTTATTGACTGTGAGGTCAAGAGTTTGGCAACGAATTTAAATATTGTTGGTTAAAATATGTGGTAATTTGAGGCTTGAACTAAAGTTCACATGGAAATGAGAGGAGTTCATTTAGAACAAGTATCCTCAGTTGTTTGCTAATGGTATGTTTGATCCTAAGGAGTAAATCTCGGGACGAGATTTCTATTAGGAGGGAGTGATGTGACAACCGCGGTTTTGAGGTTCATCACATAGTTTTATTTCGTGCTAGTTACGTGTCTTTACATGTTTATGTGCTAATTGGTGTGTATAGATTATGGTTTGGATATCGTTTCCGGTACGGGGTACCTTGTGAGTGAAACGATATGTGATGATTTCATGTTCATGAGCTCACATGGTAGTGACTATGAAATGAGATGGTGTTATTTAGTGGTTTTACGTATACGTATATGTATTATAGAAAATCGTATTTTTACGATTTACGGTTTAGCATTTAGAGGTCTCGGATGAGGTGTTTAGTCATGTGAGTATTTTTCGGGATGGTTTTAAGTCATTTAGGACTTAAATATAAAGTTTATTTCAAATTCCAAGAGTTTTTATAAAACTGTATATTTTACGTCTTTTACGGTAAACGCGTAAAATTGACTAGTTTCACGGTTTTGAGGTTTTGGAGGTTTTAGGACTTGAAATAAATTAAGGTAAATTAAGTTATTATTAATAAAATAATGTTAAACAATAAAAAGAAAAAAAATAAAAAAATATAAAGGGGGAGTCGGTTTGGACGATTAAAAGAAAAGGGAAGGAAAAAAGTAAAGTGGGCTTTGGGTTGGACTAGGATTCACCCATACCCTATTTAAAGATTTCTTGTTAAAAAAACATATTCTTTTCTCCTGGAAGCTTAAAACCGACGGCCACCTAAAGTAAATTAGGGTTCTTCATAAAATTTGGGGGTTTTCATAAATCAAAGGTAAATCTTCAATAACCCTTTTTAATTTAATTGTTTTAATGTTTTCTTTAATCATCTTATGATGGACTTAGGTTAGGGTTTAATTTAAAAACAGTATATTAATGTTATATTAATGATATTATGATGATTACATAAATTAGGGCTTGTAATTAGTGAAGTTAGGGGTAATTAATTAGGTTAATTTAATTAAACCCGTTTTTAAAAATTGGGCAGAATTTAGGGTCAATTGTTTTGATCATATCGGGAGTTCTACAAACTATTATTTTGCGATCCAAGTATCCCTGAAAAGGTAATTGAAGTGGATTTCCAATGCAAGAAACGAGAACTAAATTAGAGGTCGGGAAGTGGGTCAAAAACAGGTTACAACAGTCGGAGGTCAAAACAGTTTTGAAATCAGACCTGTTTTCTTTTTAAGTTTTGGGTTGTTTGGGGTACTTAGGGTTGCATTGTGACATTCAAACGAACATGAGAGATGGTTTATATATTATAGGAAGTATCTACATTGGTGCTAAGGTTGTGGGTTAGGGTAAGACCCCCTAATCATAACAAACTTTTTGTATGTTTAAAATCAGTAAAATCTGGATAGACAAAAGTATATATATATATATATATATATATATATATATATATATATATATATATATATATATATATATATATATATATATATATATATATATATATATATATATATATATATATATATATATATATATATATATATATATATATATATATATATATATATATATATATATATATATATATATATATATATATATATATCGGGGCCTTAACAGTAGCTTTAAGGTTGGGGCAAATGGGAGGTGTTAGCTATCATATGTAAGGGAATAGGGTTTCCTTTACAGAGATCATGGGTATGTTTAAGTGGGCATTTGGCTCATAGTTTAGAGACCTAAAACCGGGACTGTTTTGGGTAAAATGTTAACGGGACGAGTTATGAAGTAAAATGAGTTAAGGGCTTTATGGAGGGGTGTAATGAGATGCTTAGAGCATATAAATGAGGTATTTATATAGGAGGAGGTTAGATGTCCATCATAGGTTGATGAGCCATCTTAGTGTTTGGGTCATGTTTTGATTGTGTGCTTTTGTTTGTTAGCTTTTGCTAGTGTGAGGAATTTTGGAGAAGCTCAATCAGGTGAGTTTCATAGTCCCATGTTTACTAATGTTTATGACTTCCAGATGGGATGGAAGAGACACTGTTTTGTTATTTATAAATTATGTTGTGAATGTTTTGCGTTGGTAATGGACGTGTGTGTGCATACTTATGTGATTAACTGCTAGTTGATTCTTGATTGTTTATGTTTTGACTTGGTACCAAGGGGATGTTGACAAGGCGGGGCCTTGAGATTTGGTTCATAGGTGTTTGGATGCCTATGGGAGTATGGTGTTTGGTATGGCTGGGAGCCTTGGTTTTGGTTTGATTAGTTAAATCTTGAATGTTAGTTGTTAATGCATGTTAGTATCACATTGTCCATATGTTTTTAACTTTTGGTTGTTACTCACAGCTTATGGTTTGGTTTTGGCGTTGGTGTCTAAACCTATGACTCTCACCAACTTTATGTTGACGTGTTTTAGTGTCTCTTTCAGGTGATACTATGGTTAAGCATGAGAACATAAGTGGCTAGGATTTAGAGAGCGTAGGAAATGCATTTAGAAGGAGATCCCCGTTCCTTCTTAGTTTCTTTTGATTATTTAATAAGTGATACTGTTGGCACACATATGTTTGTTTTGGTTATGTTATTTGTTTGTTTTGGGTAAGAGGTAGGACTGTTATCTACTTACCTAGACTCCTGCATTGTTGAGATATTGTCATGACTTTTGTGTCACCATTTTATGACATTTCTTATTACATATAGTTATCTCTATAGACACGCCATGTTGTGATGATATCCATACATCGCGCCCCATATTCCGCCATGGTGGGGTGTGACAGTACTCTTGCGACTTCTTTGCCTCAGGATCTTGTTGGAGCATGTGACTTAGAGACAGTGGATGATCGTGGTGATGATGATTGAGTGGAGTAGGTCTTTGGAACACGAGAACGATAATCTGGGTATTGTTGAGTGGTAGACACCAAAGAAAGTGGATTTGAAACCTTTGCAACACGTTCAGCTCGAAGTTTATTTGCTTCATTTTGAAATTGTTTCAAAACATCAAAGAGCGTGTGATATGAAACTTCATCTAACTTTTTTTGTTGTTTCACCAAGGTGACAAACCGTGTCCACTCTGGTTGAAGTTGCTGTAGAAATTAGACATTGACTTGCATGGTGGAAACTTGCAAGTTGTTTCGGGTCATGTCATTCATCATTTTGTAGAATCAGGAGTAATAAGAATCATTTGATTCCCCATCCTTTGATGTAAACTTGCCAAAGTCCCAAAACATCTTAGTTTTCATGTCTTGTTTGTTAAGTGATTCACCTTGTTTCAATCTTTCAATAGCCGTCCACATTTCTTTAGCAGTAGAACAAGGATCAACCGTGGAATAAATATCATCTCCAATGCCACTGAGAATTAAGTAGATTGCTTCTTTTTTTGCATCAAACCAAGCACGGTTCTCTGGTGTGAGGTCGTTTCTCTTTTCATCACATTCATATACAAGTTGTTCTTCAATTGTGTCTGTGGCTGGTACTCCAGGAACGTGAATCCTTGAGAGTTTATAGGGTCCATCAAAGATACATTGCCTTAAAGCATCACCGTTAGGTTTTGTGTCAAGGTAACGTAGAAAACGGTATTTCCATTGATCATATCGACCCGACACAAGCATTGATGGTCTCTCTTTGTTACCCGCCACCATTATGTTGTTGTTCGTCACACGATATTCAGTAGTAGAATCCATCTCAATATTATCTGAAATAATGAAGTGAATATGGATCTTAAGTAGATGTGTTGTGATTGTTGTTGTGGTTTAAATTTTGAAATTTACAATTTTTCTTCAGTCCGACAATAAAATTCCCCAGTCCGACAAAACGGTAGACCAAAAAATTTTGTAATCGCCAAATTTTGAAATCGAGCTAGAAATGTCCTAAAACTAGTATGGAAAAAATTTGAATTTACTTGACGGGAAAATTTTAACTTTTTTTTTTAAAAATTTATTTTAAAATTTTCATGTAAACGATATTCCGAAACTAGTCTAGATAGTGGCTAAGTCTAAAAAGTACTCGAACAAAATTTAGCAAAACATATCATCGAAATGTCCATCGGAATGTGCTGTCGGAATGTCCATCGGAATGTTGTCGGAATGTAGTATCGGAATACTGTCGGAATGTAGTATCGGAATGTCTGTCGTAATGTAGTATCGGAATGTCTGTCGGAATGAATAACTGTCGGAATGTGAGCTATCGGAATCCCTGTCGGAATCACTGTCGGAATAAGCTATCGGAATACACAATCGGAATAATGGTCGGAATATTAAAACCCTTTTCCGATGGAATTCTATCGGAATAACTGTCGAATTATTAAACCCCTTTCCGATGGAATTCTGTCGGAATGCTTGTACTTTTCCGAAACTTTAGGTAAAAAAGTGAGATTTTTGACAAGAAATCCATGATTTTAACCAACCAAAAGCAACCAAATCCCTACCACACCTATGTAGGAGATGTAAATCAAGATGTAGAGCACGGAAAGCACAAGAAAAACTTGAATCCGAGATGATTTTAGGAGTAAATCACACGAACCAAGTATAATATCAACTACGAATCATAAAACTACCCCATGGCGATTGATACCAATTGTTGTCCCATATATTTGTGATGATTAAACAAGAAAGAAAGGTAGAAAATAGATGAATTCTAGAGAGAGAAAGTAGTGAGAGAAAGTAGAGAGAAAAAGGTTGGAACTTTTGGAGGATTAGATTAGAGAGTGAAAAAATGAAATGACCAACACCCTTCCTAACATGCTAGGAAGGGTATATATAGTCCACCCACATGCGGGCTTGAATATGGACTATATTCTAATGGGCCGGGCTTTCCTTTTGGGCTTTGGTTACTTATGAATGAACCTTAGCTTAAAGTTAAGCCCGTAAATCACGACTAACCTACCATCTATTACAACGTTCTAAAATACGATACATAATAAACATATGACCGAGCATTCTTGTTTGACTCAATATTTTGAGGCTAACATGTAAAACCCGCATGCTTTTACCATGCATAGTACCTTAAGTTCGTACATACTAGTTAGAAACTTTCCTAATATAGCATGATTACGATTACGTATTAGGAGTTTATGTGTTACGTACGTGTTAGAACACGATAAGTATTTTATATGAACGATCACGTAATAATTATTTAGCAATAATTAATCACGAACATATGATCACGAGCGTACTTAAAACACGAGATATTATTAATTACGTATATATATTTAATACGAGCGTAATTAAATATATAAGTGTAGGATATTTACGTAACGAGAACTTTTAAAACACGAACATAATTAAACGTAAACATGTACGAAATTACAAGACACGAAACGAGGTACGGGACCCCCACAAGGGAGTCCCTACCCGCGGCCAAAAACAAGGTAATGGGCCAAGCCCATTACCAATTTTACTAAGAGGGGGGTAAATAGAGTTTTTACTACTCAAATTATTTTTATAGAAGAATTTCAAGAAAACCTAGAAACCCTTCCTCCTCCTTTTTGTGCCGCCACCATCAAGGTGATTTCTTTGATCTTGGATCTTGTTAAATTAGTGTTTATTCGTGTTTGTTCTTCATCCTTTTGATCCACGAATACGGTAAAACCTTTTTACTTGTTTTCTTTTTAATTAATCTTTTATTAATTAAGAACACATGATGTTTTTCATAAAAACACATTAATTAAACCTAGATCTAACATGTTTTGGTCATTAATTAATCAAAGGGATGGATCTAAGGGGTGTTTGTTTTGGGCCGCAGGTACAACCGACCCCAAAGGGGGCTCGGTTTGTTTTAGCCGACCATCACCAAGACCTTTTTGGTCTTGGTTGGTGCGTGTGGGTCCCACGGCAGCAAGGGGTACCCCGATTTGATTCGGGGTACGGTGTTTGTTCATATCCGGTGCATGTTTTTAAGCTTAGATCCGGATCATGATTATGTTAGTTGTTTATGTTATAAACTTATGTTAAGAATTAAATTAATAAAGATAATTAATTTAATAACATGACTTAGGTTAACTAATTATAAATAAACATGAATTATTTTAACCTAAGTATTTTTATTATTAAGACTTATAATTAATTAATTATTTTAAAAACCATGGATATAATTAATTAATTAAACATGACTTAGTTTATATTATTAGTATTTAATAATACATATTTTAACCTAAGTATTTAATATATTTAATTAAAACATGTCATACTTTAATTAAATATTATAACCTATAGTTTAATTAAATTACATGAAATAATTATTAAACTATATAATATATCATATGACTTAGGAAATAATCATGAAAATACTTAGGCTTATTTACTTAGCTTATTTAACGAGCTTATTTCTAATTATGGAAACTTTCTATTTTTAGAAACTTAATTAAATAAGGCAGCTATTTTATTTATGGAAACCAGCTATTTTTAGAAACTTATTTATTTAAGGCAGCTAATCTATTTATGGAAACTTATTTAATTAAGGCAGCTAATCTATTTATGGAAACTTTATATTTTTAGAAACTTATCTATTTTAAGCAGTAAATCTATTTTTGGAAAATTTCTATTTTTGGAAAATTTCTATTTTTGGAAACTTTCTATTTTTGGAAACTTTCTATTTAAGGAAACTTGCTATTTTTGGAAAGTTACTTATTATTACACAGTAAGTATAATAACACATGAAATATCAGAAATACTTAATCAGAATGAACAGAATATAGGATTTAACACAGTTTAAGGCTTTAAACAGTGTAAAATAGTAAGAACACATAAAATAAGCTAAGACATGATATAAAACCAGCTATGTATATAGTAAGCAGATACTTATTTCATGTACGTATTTATGTAGCACTAGTGTTTCGGGAGTAGGATTCTCGCAGTTCATCGTTCTCGTTCGCTGGACATAAGGTACGGATTCCCGTCCTTTCAGTATGGACATTCTTTCCTTATTAGGATTTCCCCGTATGCAGCCAACTGTTTTCCCGTAGTATAAGTATGAGTTTGATTGCTTATGTTTAAATATGATTACCTATAGCCATATACATGCATGACCAGTTTCACCTAGTTATGGAGGTACCATAACCATAACATTAGAGGCACTGATGTTATGACTTCACCACGGCGGAGTGATTGCTCGTGGCGTCCCTTCAGCTTGGCCATTTATTTATATTTATCATGTGGGGCGTATGGGTGCATCCTAGTTACACGTTTTTATTCAGGATTACATGGTGAATGTGGTGTGTGCCTTGCATCCTTCACAAGGAGCTGATCCCTCCTACCCATAAAACCAGTATATTAAATTAGAGGCAGCCCCTCTAATTTGCATGATGAGGTCACCCCTCAAATTATTCATGCACGGTGGATATTCATGACCTATATTGGCTAATGGTAAAATACGACAAACAGTTTTTATAAGATAAACATAAGACTTTCAAACTATAAAACCAGTTTTATTAAGACTTAACCAGGTTACTCGGGACTTAGTTTCTTCCGCTGTTATTATGTTATATGCTTATTCTATTCATGCTTTATTGTACATCCGTGCACTGAGCGTATTGCTCAGCCGTTTTCCTTTTCTATGTTCCCAAAACGGCAGGTACTCAGGGACGCTCGTAGACACTAAGAGTACGTGCATATGGACTGGAAGCTGTCTAGCCTTCTTTACATTATGCATTTCTTTTCTTTATGATACTTATGCTTTGGACATTGTTTCTTCCTTTTTCCTTTACTATACTATGTTTGTGTGTGATGAGCTTTACTTTTGGACTACCGATGTTTGATTCCGGTATTTTCCTTTATATGGTCAAGTAATGTTTAGACATTTTACCTTGTATGCTTTGATGACACACCATAATTACTGTGATATTTCTATTTCCAAAATGGGGTGTTACAATTATGGTATCAGAGCCAAGGCTTCGACCTGTAGGCTCTCAAATATGACATGTGATTAGTGGGTAGTCACTACGGTCTTTCTAGAACTGACAGTTTTTTTCATGCATTCATCATTTTTAAGCATACATATATATGTCATTGTTACAGGGTTTTTGACTAAGTAATGGTTGGTACAGGACTGGCCCTATTTAGTCACATGTGTTTTATCGAAACTTTTAGATTTGGGACCGACCCATAGGCGTCCCCTCGATATGTCTTTTGTTTTGAGTGAACTGACCAGAGGCGTTCACTCTCGAGCATCCAAAGTTTTCATAAAACTGCATCATGCATTCATACAAAAATTTTCTTGCATAAAATTTTTCTCGTGAAATTTTTGGTAGAATTTTTTTTTTCATGTATATATTTTATATTTTATGTTTTGAACTGTTAATCATATGTTTTATGTTATACTGTCAGATGGTTCTCACACGCGAACAGGAGCAGCTCAATGCTGCAATTCAGGCTGCCATGCAAGCCTTGCTTCCTCAATTGAGGAATGACATCCGGGCTGAAGTTCAAGCTGCCAACAATCAGCTGCAGCACAATCAGCCACCTCCTCCTCCTCCTCCAGTGACATTAGCAGTATGGCTGGAGAGATTCAACAAGCTCCGCCCTCGAGCTTTTGAGAAGACTGATAGCCCCAGCGATGCTGAAAGCTGGTTGGCTCACATAGAGAAGATCTTCAACGCTATGGGTTGTGACCCCGCATACAAGGCGAGGTTGGCATGCTATCGGTTCAAAGGCGATGTACTTAACTGGTGGTTAGCTTTGATACAATCTGAAGGTGGTGATGAGTGGGTTGCTGGTTTGACTTGGGCTCAGTTCAAGGACAGGGTGATGGAGCAGTTCTTTCCCAAGGCTGAGCAGGACAAACTCAAGAGAGAGTACCATGGGATCCGTCAGAGAGCTGGGGAGAATAGCAACGAGTTTATGCAGCGCTTTCTTCGCTTGGCTGGTTTCCTTGGTGCGGCAGCAGGTACTCCAGAAGAGCAGGCACATCACTTCAGATGGGCTCTTCGCACATCGGTCGCAAACAATCTGGTGTGTGCTACGTTCAATACTGTAGCACAAGTGGCCGATGCAGCACGAAAAATGGAGATGCTGCAGGAGAGGGATGAGTTCGGGGAAGCTGAAAGATCTGACAATAGGTAAAACCTTCATATTCGAGCGGTGATCAATCCGTATATCTTTCATATGTCAATTATTCATCTCTTTAAATGTATCTTCCAGGCAGAAAACTGGGGACCGGTCTCAGCCGACTACTCAGCAGCAGCCTCATCAGCCCAAGGGAAATGGTCAGACTAATGACCGATCTGCTACGGATAGGCATGGCGGTAATGACAATTACCGTAACAACGCTGGGCAATCCAGCAACAGCAGGTCCCAATACTTACGAAATTCCTTATGTTTTATGTTATGACTCATATTCTGACACTCTAGCAAAATTCTACCAGGAACCATGGAAACGGTAGGGACCAGAACCAGAGAGGTTCGTAGCCTAGCCGTCCAGCTATCACTGGTATTCAATCTTACGATTATCCACTTTGTCCTTTGTACCCAACTATTATGTCTCATATAAAATGTTTTATCAGGTCCTCAGCCAGCCAGAGCACCTGCTGGAGGATACACTCATCCTCTTTGCTCTACTTGCCACCGTAGGCACCCAGGACCATGTCGCCGTAATACTGATGCGTGCTTCAAGTGTGGTCTTCCTGGCCATATTATGAAGGATTGCCGTAAGGGCGAGATGGAGGGTACATCGGGACATGCTGATACCAAGCCGCCTCCTACTGCCGGGCGTGTCTACACGACATCTCGAGACCAGGCCAATAAGTCTACAGGTACCACCACTGGAATCTTGTATATGTATGGTCGCGCTGCATGTGTTCTTTTCGATACGGGTGCTACTCACTCGGTTATTTCTACTGCTTATGCTAAGAACATTAGGATGCCTCCCTTGCCACTAGAAAATAGGCTTACTATTTCCACGCCTTTGAGGGACTCTGTATTAATCACCATGTATACAAGAGTCTTCCTCTAGAATTTGATGATAAGGTTCGACCTGTCGACGCACTTCCGCTGGACATGAATGAGTTCGACATGATTTTGGGCATGGATTGGCTATCCAAGTATCATGCTACCATAGACTGCCATTCATATCAGGTTATCTTCGGTGATGTCAATGCACCAGAGTACATTCATAATGGGTTCATACCCGGACGATCTGTACAAATCATATCTACCCTGCAAGCGCGTGCACTACTGTCACATGGCTGCGAGGGTTACCTAGCTACGGTTCACGACATGGATGCTGAATCTCCATCGATTCAGGATCAACCAATAGTGTCGGAATTCCAAGACGTGTTTCCAGCAAAACTTCCGGGCATACCACCTGCACGAGAAGTGGAATTCAGTATCGAGCTGGTTCCAGGAGCTGAACCAATCTCCAAGGCTCCTTATCGCATGGCTCCCATAGAGCTGAAGGAGCTGAAGGATCAACTGCAAGAACTTCTCGAACGAGGTTTCATTCGACCGAGCGCATCTCCATGGGGCGCACCGGTTTTGTTTGTTAAGAAGAAGGACGGCAGTATGCGCCTTTGCATAGACTATCGCGAGCTCAACAAGATTACTATTCGGAATAGATATCCACTGCCACGCATTGACGATCTGTTTGACCAACTCCAAGGGGCCAAACACTTCTCCAAGATGGATCTTAGGTCAGGCTATCATCAGTTACGAGTCAAGGAGCAGGATATTGCTAAGACTACCTTTCGTACTCGTTATGGCCACTACGAGTTTGTAGTTATGCCATTTGGCCTGACAAATGCTCCAGCAGTGTTCATGGATCTGATGAACAGAATCTTCCATGAATTTATGGACAAATTCGTCATTGTTTTCATCGATGACATCCTGATTTTCTCTAAGTCCAAGGAGGAACACGAAGACCATCTTCGTACAGTACTACAGATTCTTCGCCAGAAGCAGTTGTATGCTAAATTCTCCAAGTGTGAGTTCTGGTTAGACAAGGTGTCATTCTTAGGTCACATTGTATCAACAGAAGGAATCACTATGGATCCAGTGAAGGTTGAGGCCATCACTAAGTGGCCGAGGCCGACATCAGCGACGGAAGTTCGCAGTTTCTTAGGCTTAGCTGGCTATTACCGTAGGTTCATGGAAAACTTTTCCCGCTTAGCACTACCATTAACCAAACTGATGCGGAAAGGGGAGAAATTCGTCTGGACTGAAGATTGAGAGAAGAGCTTTGAAGACCTGAAGCAGAAGCTAGTATCTGCACCTATTCTTACTCTACCATCTGGTACGGGTGGATTTCAAATCTACAGCGATGCATCGGGGAAGGGACTTGGTTGTGTTCTCATGCAACATGGGAAAGTGATCGCGTACGCTTCACGGCAGCTTAAGCCTTATGAAGAGAATTACCCCACGCACGATCTGGAACTTGCTGCAGTCATGTTTGCATTGAAGATATGGAGACACTACTTATATGGAGAATCATGTGACATTTTCACGGACCACAAGAGCTTGAAGTATATCTTCACTCAACGTGAATTGAACATGAGGCAGAGGAGATGGTTAGAGCTGTTGAAGGATTATGACATTAATCTTCAGTATCATCCCGGAAAGGCAAATGTAGTAGCAGATGCCCTTAGCAGGAAGTCCGGAATGATCAACAGCATTAGAATCGAAGAGGAAATCATAAGAGACTTGGAGCGACTAGACATCGAGATCATGGTACGTGGACAACACGGTTACTGGGCTAACCTTAGAGTAGAACCCGAGTTACTATCTAAGATTAAGGAAGCTCAGAAGGATGACGGAGAATTGTGGGCGATAGTTCAGAATTTGGAGAAGCAGACAGAATTCAGAGTAGATGCAGACGGTATCGTATGGCAGGGCACTAGACTTTGTGTTCCTGATGACCAAGAACTCCGGGAAGCTTTGCTAGCAGAAGCTCATAGCTCCCCATTCTCGATACATCCTGGTTCAACCAAAATGTACCATGACATCAAGCAGTAATTTTGGTGGAGTGGTATGAAACAGGATGTGGCAACTTACGTCTCCAAATGTCTTACCTGCCAGCAGGTTAAGATCGAGCATCAGCGATCTGGCGGTCTCCTTCAACCGTTAGACATTCCAGAGTGGAAGTGGGATAAAATCACCATGGATTTTGTTACCGGTCTTCCGCCTACCAAAAGGAAGCACGATGCAATTTGGGTTATCGTTGATCGACTTACCAAATCAGCTCATTTCTTACCGATCCGCAAGGAAGATCCGGTAAGTAAACTCGCAGATACGTACAGACGAGAGATCATGAGACTACACGGTGCACCATCCAGCATCGTCTCAGACAGAGATCCTCGATTCACTTCGCGCTTTTGGAAAAGTCTGCAGAAAGCTTGGGGTACACAACTTAAGCTTAGCACGGCCTTTCATCCTCAAACGGACGGACAGTCGGAGCGAACCATTCAAACATTGGAGGATATGTTGAGGTCATGTGCGTTGGAATGGACGGGTGATTGGGACGAATACATCTGTTTGGTGGAATTTGCGTACAACAATAGCTGGCACGCGAGCATAAAGTGTGCTCCATTTGAGATGTTGTATGGCAGAAAGTGTCGCGCCCCAATCTGCTGGGATCAGGTTGGCGAGCGAACACTCGAAGGACCAGAAATCATAGAGATGACAAACGAGAAGATCGCAGTAGCTAGACAGAAGATTCAGGAGGCACGGTCACGTCAAAAGAGTTATGCCGACAAGCATCGTAGGGATTTACACTTTAACGTAGGAGATCACGTCTTCCTTAAGGTTTCGCCGGCACGTGGTGTTAGACGCTTCGGGATTAAAGGTAAGCTCAGTCCTCGTTTCATCGGACCGTTTGATATCATTGAACGAGTCAGTGAAGTATCTTACCGATTGGCGTTACCTCCACAGCTTTCGCATGTGCACAATGTGTTTCATGTGTCCTTAATCAGAGGGTACCAATATCATCCCCTTCACATGGTTCAGTATCCACTGGAGCAGATTCGTGAAGATCTCACTTTTATAGAAGAACCCGAACGAGTTCTTGACAGGCAAGAACGAGTCATGAGAAAGAAGACGATTCCATTCGTCAAAATTCTATGGAGGGATCATACCGAGCGGGAAGCCACTTGGGAAACAGAGGAGTCTATCCAGACTTCTTACCCTCATTTCATATTTTGAATTCGGGTATGTTCTTCTTTTCCAGTTTACTTTATCTATAATTCGGGGACGAATTATTCTTTTAGGGGGGAAGAGTTGTAAAACCCGCATGCTTTTACCATGCATAGTACCTTAAGTTCGTACGTACTAGTTAGAAACTTTCCTAATATAGCATGATTATGATTACGTATTAGGAGTTTATGTGTTACGTACGTGTTAGAACACGATAAGTATTTTATACGAACGATCACGTAATAATTATTTAGCAATAATTAATCACGAACATATGATCACGAGATCACGAGCGTAATTAAAACACGAGATCACGAGCGTAATTAAAACACGAGATATTATTAATTACGTATATATATTTAATACGAGCGTAATTAAATATATAAGTGTAGGATATTTACGTAACGAGAACTTTTAAAACACGAACATAATTAAACGTAAACATGTACGAAATTACAAGACACGAAACGAGGTACGGGACCCCCACAAGGGAGTCCCTACCCGCGGCCAAAAACAAGGTAATGGCCCAAGCCCATTACCAATTTTACTAAGAGGGGGGTAAATAGAGTTTTTACTACTCAAATTATTTTTACAGAAGAATTTCAAGAAAACCTAGAAACCCTTCCTCCTCCTCCTTTTTGTGCCGCCACCATCAAATCACCATCAAGGTGATTTCTTTGAACTTGGATCTTGTTAAATTAGTGTTTGTTCGTGTTTGTTCTTCACCCTTTTGATCCACGAATACGGTAAAACCTTTTTACTTGTTTTCTTTTTAATTAATCTTTTATTAATTAAGAACACATGATGTTTTTCATAAAAACACATTAATTAAACCTAGATCTAACATGTTTTGGTCATTAATTAATCAAAGGGATGGATCTAAGGGGTGTTTGTTTTGGGCCGCAGGTACAACCGACCCCAAAGGGGGCTCGATTTGTTTTAGCCGACCACCACCAAGACCTTTTTGGTCTTGGTTGGTGCGTGTGGGTCCCACGGCAGCAAGGGGGTACCCCGATTTGATTCGGGGTACGGTGTTTGTTCATATCCGGTGCATGTTTTTAAGCTTATATCCAGATCATGATTTTGTTAGTTGTTTATGTTATAAACTTATGTTAAGAATTAAATTAATAAAGATGTAATTAATTTAATAACATGACTTAGGTTAACTAATTATTAATAAACATGAATTATTTTAACCTAAGTATTTTTATTATTAAGACTTATAATTAATTAATTATTTTAAAAACCATGGATATAATTAATTAATTAAACATGACTTAGGTTATATTATTAGTATTTAATAATACATATTTTAACCTAAGTATTTAATATATTTAATTAAAACATGTCATACTTTAATTAAATATTATAACCTATAGTTTAATTAAATTACATGAAATAATTATTAAACTATATAATATATCATATGACTTAGGAATAATCATGAAAATACTTAGGCTTATTTACTTAGCTTATCTAACCAGCTTATTTCTAATTATGGAAACTTTCTATTTTTAGAAACTTAATTAAATAAGGCAGCTATTTTATTTATGAAAACCAGCTATCTTTAGAAACTTATTTATTTAAGGCAGCTAATCTATTTATGGAAACTTATTTAATTAAGGCAGCTAATCTATTTATGGAAACTTTCTATTTTTAGAAACTTATCTATTTTAAGCAGTAAATCTATTTTTGGAAACTTTCTATTTTTGGAAACTTTCTATTTTTGGAAACTATCTATTTTTGGAAACTTTCTATTTTTGGAAACTTTCTATTTAAGGAAACTTGCTATTTTTGGAAAGTTACTTATTATTACACAGTAAGTATAATAACACATGAAATATCAGAAATACTTAATCAGAATGAACAGAATATAGGATTAACACAGTTTAAGGCTTTAAACAGTGTAAAATAGTAAGAACACATAAAATAAGCTAAGACATGATATAAAACCAGCTATGTATATAGTAAGCAGATACTTATTTCATGTACGTATTTATGTAGCACTAGTGTTTTGGGAGTAGGATTCTCGCAGTTCATCATTCTCGTTCACTGGACATAAGGTACGGATTCCCGTCCTTTCAGTATGGACATTCTTTCCTTATTAGGATTTCCCCGTATGCAGCCAACTGTTTTCCCGTAGTATTAGTATGAGTTTGATTGCTTATGTTTAAATATGATCACCTATAGCCATATACATGCATGACCAGTTTCACCTAGTTATGGAGGTACCATAACCATAACATTAGAGGCACTGATGTTATGACTTCACCACGGCGGAGTGATTGCTCGTGGCGTCCCTTCAGCTTGGCCATTTATTTATATTTATCATGTGGGGCGTATGGGTGCATCCTAGTTACACGTTTTTATTCAGGATTACATGGTGAATGTGGTGTGTGCCTTGCATCCTTCACAAGGAGCTGATCCCTCCTACCCATAAAACCAGTATATTAAATTAGAGGCAGCCCCTCTAATTTGCATGATGAGGTCACCCCTCCAATTATTCATGCACGGTGGATATTCATGACCTATATTGGCTAATGGTAAAATACGACAAACAGTTTTTATAAGATAAACATAAGACTTTCAAACTATAAAACCAGTTTTATTAAGACTTAACCAGGTTACTCGGGACTTAGTTTCTTCCGCTGTTATTATGTTATATGCTTATTCTATTCATGCTTTATTGTACATCCGTGCACTGAGCGTATTGCTCAGCCGTTTTCCTTTTCTATGTTCCCAAAACGGTAGGTACTCAGGGACGCTCGTAGACACTAAGAGTACGTGCATATGGACTGGAAGCTGTCTAGCCTTCTTTACATTATGCATTTTTTTTCTTTATGATACTTATGCTTTGGACATTGTTTCATCCTTTTTCCTTTACTATACTATGTTTGTGTGTGATGAGCTTTACTTTTGGACTACCGATGTTTGATTCCGGTATTTTCCTTTATATGGTCAAGTAATGTTTAGACATTTTACCTTGTATGCTTTGATGACACGCCATAATTACTGTGATATTTCCATTTCCAAAATGGGGTGTTACATAACAACTTTGGATGGATTATTGATTCAGGTGCTAACCAACACATTACGAATTCTACTAAAAACATGACTAATGTGGTTGACATTTCTGAGTTAAACATAACTGTTGGGCATCCTAATGGTACTTCCGCTAAAATTAATTATGTTGGTAATCTGAAACTTACCAACAATGTGGTTCTTTTTGATGTGTTGGTGATACCTGAGTACACTGTTAGTCTTTTGTTTGTGAATAAGTTAATCAAAGACAGTAAATTACATGTTGGTTTTAATGAACATAACTGTGTTATTCAGGATTTGAAAAGGGAAAGTACTCTGGGGATTGGTAATGAGTGTGATGGCTTGTATTCGTTGATTCTGAATGTAAGTTACCCCAAATAAAAAGTAATTTGTCTGCTATGTGTTTCCATGCTTCTAAAGGGGTTTGGCACAATCGGTTAGGCCATCCATCTGATAATGTGTTAAAATTTTTGAAAAACTCTCTTGGAATCAATAAACCTGAGCATATTAGTCCTTGTGAAACTTGTCATTTCTCTAAGCAGACCAGAGAACCATTCCCTTTGAGTAACCATAAGTAAAAAAAAGGTTGGTGATCTCATCCACCTAGACTTATGGGGACCCTATAGGGTTACCTCAAAGGAAGGGTTTAGGTATTTTCTCACTATTGTTGATGACTTTTCTAGGGTTGTTTGGGTCTGTTTGATTAAATCTAAGGATGAAGTGTTCAATTACTTTGTGGATTTTGTGAATCTAATTCTAAATCAGTTTCAAACAAGAGTTAAGATTATAAGATCTTATAACAGAACTGAATTCATAAATAACAAAATGGATAGTTACCTAAGGGATAACGGTGTGTGCACCAAACCTCTTGTGCTTATACTCCTCAACAAAACGGTATTGCTGAGAGAAAGCACATACATTTATTAAATGTGGATAGAACTCTTTTGTTTCAAACTAGTGTTCCTTTGTGTTTTTTAACTGATTGTGTCTTAACTGCTGCCTATCTGATTAACAGGCTTCCGTCATCTGTCCTTGCTGGTCATTCTCCCTTTTTATGCTTTATCGTAGAGAACCATCCCTTTCCCATTTACGATGTTTTGGGTGTTTATGTTTTGCTAGAATTTTGAACAGTCATGATAAATTTTCTCCTAAATCAAAAAAGTGTGTTTTGATTGGGTACTCTAGTACCCAAAAGGCTTACAAGCTTTTAAGTTTAGAAAATAGAAGTTATTTATTTTCTAGTGATGTTAAATTTTATGATGATGGAAGGGGATCATCTGGTGACGCAGGACCGGTAATTGTGGATCAATCCTTGACTGATACTATAGAGGAGTAGTCAGTTGGGAATGATGACCATACTGCATCATTAATGGATGACACTATACACATATTTGAGGGCAATTTCCCAAACAACAACAATGTTCCTACATTCAATTCTAGCAATAGGACAGATGATGAAAGCCCTCCGATTAGTCCTAGAAGGTCTAGTAGAGTTCATAAGTTACCTGAGAAATTGAATGAGTTTGTTTTGGATAACAAAGTCAAGTATGGTTTGCATAGATATGTTAACCATACCAAGTTGTCTTAAACCAATAGGTGCTTTATTTCTAACTTGAATAGGACTTCTGAACCCTCTTGTTTTTATGAAGCTGTTAAAAATGTTAATTGGATTCATGCTATGAATACTGAAATGGAAGCTCTCTATTTAAATGATACTTGGACTCTTACCACTCTGCCCATTAACAGAAAAGCTATACCTTCTAAATGGTTTACAAAATTAAATATAAACCTGATGGTGAAATTGAAAGATATAAATCTAGGTTAGTGGCTAAAGGTTGTGGGCAGAGAGAGGGGATAGACTATGATAAAATTTTCAGTCATGTTGTTAAGATGAGTACCATTAGATGTGTTATAAACTTGGTTGTGCAAAATACTTGGAGTATTTTTTTAAATGGATATTAACAATGCTTTTTTATATGAGGATTTAAGTGAAGATGTGTACATGCTTCCTCCTCCTGGTTTTTTTTTATAAAATTGAAAAAAGGGTTTGCAAACTAAAAAAGGCTCTTTAGGGTTTAAAATAAGCCCCTAGACAGTGGAACATTAAACTTGTTAATTTTCTTACCAAAGCTGGTTTTTTGCAAAGTAAAAATGACCATTCCTTGTTTATAAAAGACAAAGATGGTGTATTTCTTGTGCTGCTTGTCTATGTTGATGATATCATCATCACTGGTAACAATGATAGTGAAATTAATAAGTTTAAGTTGTTTCTTAACCAAAGCTTTAAGATTAAATACTTGGGTGAATTAAAGTACTTTCTGGGAATTGAAGTCCTAAGACTTAACAATGGCCTATGTTTGAACCAAAGAAAGTATTGCATTGAGATTCTTCATGAATATGGCATGCTTGCTTGCAAACCTGTTTGTAATCTATGACTAAAAATGGCATCCTTGCTCAGAAAGAGAGTATGAGTGATAAGTTCTTAACTAATATCACTAGTTATCAAAAAATTGTTGGCAAATTGATTTATCTGTGCAACACTAGGCCTGATATATCCTATTTTATCCATTGCTTAAGCCAACATATGCATGCTCCCCTTCAGTCCCATATTGATGTTGCTTTTAGGGTGCTTAGATACCTTAAAAATGCACCTGGTGTTGGTATAACTTACACTAAGTCCCATTCCAATACTATCAAAGTTTTATCTGATTCTGATTGGGCTAAGTGTAAAATGACCAGAAGGTCTGTTTCTGGATATTGTGTTTTCATACACAATAACCTTGTCTCTTGGAAAAGTAAAAAGCAGGCCACCTTATCCAGATCCTCTTTTGAGGCTGAATACAGGTCTATGGCTTCTGTTGTTTGTGAAGTTATGTGGCTTAACAAGATTCTGAAGGACTTGAATGTCCCTACTTGTATTCCTGCTTCTCTGTTTTGTGACAATAGCTCTGCTATTCAGATTGCAGCTAACCCTGTTATGCATGAAAAAACCAAGCATTTTGACATTGATGTTCATTTGGTAAGGGAAAAAGTTGCATCTGGTCTTATTAAGACTGTGAAAGTCTCTTCTGAAACTCAAGTTGCTGACATTTTGACTAAAGGTCTTGGGATTTCCCAACACAATGACCTTTGTTCCAGGTTGTGTTTGAGAAATGTTTTTGGCTTATGTCCTTGAGGAAGGGTGTTGAAAGTTGGTTGTTGTGGTATGACAAGTCCATAAGTCTTGAAGGGCTTGTTATGCATCTATTTTATGTGTTTATAGCCGTTAGGCTGTGTTTGTTCTTTTGTGCATTGTGCAGGGTTCTATTGTGGACTCTTAGAAAGTTGTTGTTGACTTGAGCGTATACTTTGACTGGGGTTATATGATGGAAAGGGCAACGCAACTTCACACAACTAACACACATACTTCTTTCACTCACACTCTCTCTCTCTCTCAATCACTCACCTTTCTCTCAAACTCACCCACCTGCTTCACAATCAAATCATTACCTAAACAGAATCAAACGTTCTAAAATGTAAACGTTTGATTCTTATTTTAGTTTTAGTAGTTGTTGATTATGATGTATTTCAGATAGCATCCATTTTGAGGACTATCTTTTCTTATATATGTGGAGTAGCATCCATTTGGGGACGACTCAGTTTATTTATTTAAGTTCAGCAAGTTTTGGTGGTTTTGGTTCTTTAAATTTAATAATATATATGTATATTATTAAAAAATAAACTGTAACTTAATTAGTATCAGGCTAAAACTTAATCTTTGCATTGTGTTACAAATACCAATGACATCATATGAAAATCAACATACAAAATATTCTGTCATTCTATATTCTTACCATTCTTACGAACAAAAGTAACATCAGTAGCTGACCGCTCAAGAATAGAAATGACCTATGATAAATATTCTTTGTAATCAACCTTCAATGATTAATGAATATTTGCTCTCAAATCATAGGTTATGGGTGTAAGATAATGTGAATCCGCCGTGTTATCTCTTGTTGATGTGCATTTATAATTAATGGACTCGACTAACATTTGAGATTTGACCGTTAATCTTATATCCAATGTTTTAAAACCTGGTTTTTTAATCGACCCGACTAGATCACCGGGTCACCGGTTCAACCGGTTTAACCGCCGGGTCAAACCGGTTTAACTACAATTGAATAACTACCTATAATTGAAGCGCTCATGGTACCATACAGTCATACGCAACACATTTCCAATTTAAAAAATAAAAATATCATCCAACTATAAAGTAGTATGGACTATGTAATACTAATTTATTCCATTGATTACTATCAAAAACTGCATTTGACTATTTACTCCATTTATTTATGCCAACTATGTCGTGTCCCACCTTTTCTCCTTTTCTATGCGGATGATGCTCTTTTTATGGGTAAGTGGTCTCAAAGTAACATCGATAAACTTGCTCGGGTGCTTAAATGCTTCCATGCCGCCTCGGGCCTCAAGGTCAATTTCCACAAGTCTAGGATTTTTGGTATTGGGGTGCCTCCCAATGAGGTCTCGGCTTGGGCCTCCCCACTTGGTTGTGTGCCGGTTGTTCTTCCCTTCTCTTACCTAGGGATTCCGATTAGCGAAAACATGAATCGTATTAAATCGTGGAATCTCGTGGTTGATAGATTCAAGTCTAGGCTCTCGGTGTGGAAGGCCAAGTCCCTCAGCTTTGGAGGTCGTGCCACCTTGGCTAAAACTGTCATGGGCAGCTTACCCACTTACTACATGTCTTTTTTCTAAGCTCATGCGGGGGTTATCGAGGACCTGGAGAAAATTAGGAGAAAATTCATATGGAGTGGTTCAAATGATAACAGATGTATTAATTGGGTCTCTTGGGAGAAATTACTTCTCCTAAAGATGTTGGAGGAATGGGCCTGGGCTCGCTCAACTCGCTGAATATTTCCTTACTTTCTAAATGGTGGTGGCGCCTTAGAGTAGACTAAAATGCTCTATGGGCTCGTACTATTATGGCTATTCACGGTGTGGAAAATCTTCGTGGCACCATGATTGCCAAGACATCCTTGTCGGGCACTTGGAAAAATATTGCTAGCATTGACTGAGGTGGGTATTCACTCGGAGCAGATTATTCGTTGGAGCCTCGATGAAAGAGTTTGGAGGTCTGACTTCAAGGATATGGGTGGTTTCTCGGTTTCTATGCTTAGATCGAATTGACAGGGCCTCGCACCTTATTTGTGATGGTCCCGTTTTATAGCCCAAGGTCGTTCATTTGAAAATCAATTGTTTTGTTTGGCGTGCTAAGTTAGATCGGATTCCCACTCTTACGGCCTTGAATAAAAGAGGGATCATGGTGAACAATTCCGGCTGTGGTGCGTGTCACCTCGACGAGGAGGATGCAGATCATGTCTTGGTCTTCTGTTGTGTGGCTAATCGGGTCCTTAAAGGTATTCTTAGCTGGTGCAAGGTTGGGATAGGTCTCATTCTGAAGGTGAAGGAGCTGATCATGTTCATCACGAGGTGGGGTAACTGCCCTAAGAAAAGGAATAGTCTAGTTAGCATTATTTTCGGCACTTTCTGGTGCTTATGGCGTGCGAGGAACGATCGGATTTTCAACAATATTGTTCCGAACCCGGCGAAGATCATTAACGACATTAAAGCTATGGTCTATGTTTGGCATAAACATAGGACCCCGAATGGTGGTATTGATTGGAGTGTTTGGAGCGAGTCTCCTCTTGATTGTACGTAATTCTCCATTTTCCTTGTTAAGCTGCCTTCGGCCCGCTAGCTTCTTGCTGGTTTTAGGGTCCTTTTAATATATTTGCTGGTTCAAAAAAATTACCATTTAATATTCTCGATGCATTTTCATATACATTTACATATGCATTTCATGAGTCATCTCTTCAAAGATAGATATGGATATTTACTTTCTCCCATTCCATCTGGTTCTGGTATGTTACCAAACCAAAAACTCTCAAATCATAAGCCGTCTCATCGAATAATGATCCCCGTTTACTACCATCAACGGCCCAACATCATTTTACTCCCGTTAACATAAGAAAATTGAAAACCCCATCGTTTAAGAATACTGGGAAGAGCGTGCACCTCAATTACACAAACAACATATCCAAATACATCATCTGTTACACTTATCTCTTTCATACAGTATGAACCCGACAGTTTGACCCGGGTCGATAAAAAATCCGGCGGGTCAATCCGGTTCAAATATAAGCAAAAAACCGGCTTACAACGGACCGGTCACAACTCCCGTTCCCAGTTGAACCGACCGATTCGAACTGGTTTTTAAAACATTGCTTATATCCTCTAGGACTTCCTGACAATTTGAGCGATAAAATCGTAAAAGCTTAAATTGAATGAAAAAACTAAAAAAAATTGGTAAAGCAAACCTTAAAGTTAGAACTTTTTCAAAAAATATTTTTTTAATAAGAAAATATTTTCTTAATTAATTATTTTTTAAATCTATTTTTTTTATTTGATAAAAAAATTTAAAATAATTGATAAGAAGAAATTTGATGAGGAAAGAAAAACATAAAAGTATAAATGTCAAATTTGTGAAGAAATTTAAAAAAAAAGATAAAGTAATAAATAAAAAGTTAGTGGTTAAATTTTAAACACATTAAATATTGTTAAGTGAAAGTTTGAAAAATTAACAAATATCCTCTATATTTTATAACCTAATAATATCACAATTACAAAATATTAAACAAATTTTTTTTATATATCATTATATTAAACTAAAATTAAATTAAATTTATTTGTAATTTTATTCGTGCACGAGAATTATACCTAATAAACATTAAACAATAAAAATGTTGTTAAGACAAATGTCCATCAGCATCGACAAAAGCAATAACATAGCAAAAGCAGTAAAACAAACAATTATTAGTAACTTTGATGACGACATCCGAAAACAAATCGAGATTCAGCACCAACAAAGCAAAGAAACAAAAATAAAATTAAAACAATGAACTTTTTTTACGTATAAGAAAAGAAATAGATGGTGGCAGTTAGGGTTGGACGACGTGACATAGAAAAGACGACTCAACTTAGATACTAGTCCATCGCCATGTAATTAACATAATGTGAACCTCGTAAAGTGTTATGTTTCATTAATATTTATTCTTTCCGTCTAAACGTAAGTGTTTACGTTCTTTTTAAGATGTCCAAAATTTTATTATATTCTATTTGCTTGAAATTATTGCTATTAGCCTATTTTTAGTTTAGGCTTGAATAAATAAGGTAGCCCACTTTCATAAAAGCTTAAATTGGAGTTGTTCATGCCCTAGGGTAGGTCGTTATGCGACAATCACTTTCTCAAGGAATAGTCTAAGGCCGGCTAAAAAGCCATCTATCGGAAGCAAGGGGCAGGTTCGAGAATTAATAGATGGAATGCTAGGAAGCACGGAAACTCCGCCGGGATGCCGTATGACTTTTCGGAAACACGGGGAAACGTGGGGAAACGTCTCCGGGACAAATGGAAACGTTTCTAAAATTGTGGTACTCGTAACATTATAAGGGAAACGTTTTGGCAAACCTTTCCGGCCCAAAAAATGGCGTTTCCTTTAGCCAATTAACAAAAAACCCTTTTATTTTTAATTAATCTTTATAATTAGTAGTAAATCGTTTCATAACTGACGGCTCATCTTTTTAAACCTTCGAGAAACTGATTCTTCATCTTTATTTTCTGCTTTCTGGTATCTCATGTTAGTAGTAAAAACCTGTAATTGATTAATTCTATATCATTATAATACATAAACTCGCAATTGTATGATCTACAATTCTAATTCAGTTACAATTTGATGTTTAAGACTTTTTAATTTATGATTATGAGAAACATTTGTTGGGTTTTTTTTAGTGTTTTGTAATATTTTTTTCTAACAATTTCCCATATACTAAAATATTATAAGACATTCCGCCATATCGTTTCCTTGTACCCGTACCCGTATCCGTCCCCGTCCCCGTTTCCGTACCCGTGGAACTTAGATGAAATTTAATTACAAAAATTTTAAAAAATTTAAATTAATAAGCTAAATGTTAAATTGTCATTATTTTAAAAGGTAAAAAAAATATTATAATAAATTATTTTTTTTAAATTGTGTGTTTCTTGTCGTGATAATAATTTTAAGAAAAAGTATTTATTTATAATGCAACCCCCTGACATCTGAGCTTGGACCGTTATAAGTTATAACCTCTAATGATGGGGGCAATTGGGCGATAGGCTGAAAACCCGTTATTCGCGTGTTCTTCTATGTAGCAGCATTTCTAAGTGTTAGCCTGTTTGACCTGTAGTTGCAGTCCCATAAGCAATTCCCACGTGCTTAACTTTGTAACGGTGTTAGGATCAGACATAACTTTGTAACGGTGTTCGTACAATGTGTTGTGACTTGTGTTGGCATATAAGTTTAGGCATACGATTAGACATATCATGTATAAGTTTAGGCATACGATTAGACATATCATGTCAAATTGTCAACCAATGCTCATTGTATAATGAGGTTAATTATCAATTGGCATATAATAATTCCCTTGTATTACACAATAGATTCTCGATCAGTACTAGGGAATATAAGCTTAGATAAGCTAAAGTACAAATCAAGAGAAACTATCGAGGTGGTTGATCAGTGCTAGCTATAAAACTCAAACTTTTCTAACAAAGTCGCACGCCTTGTGATTCATTTCAAGAATGTGCAGGTGTGTTTGTGTTTTACTGTCGAGGTAATCGGTCAAGTCTGCACATTCGGGTAATCACAAAACCACACTTACAAAAATCTGAAAAAAAACCAAGACGGGTTCACAGCTAATTATCAGTGTGCAGGTGTGTGTGTTACTGTTATTATTATTTTGAGAAAAGATCAAAAAGACTTGGCTACCTAAAGTTGGCTAATAATTTGGTTTCTTAACTCATGTCGTATTTCATATGATATGTGATGTGGGGCATGTAAAAGACCCCACCTTAGCCCAATCAATTTTGTTGCTGGTGTGCTGATTTTTCTTTAAAATAGGCATCGCGAAAACCTTCACACTACTCATACTTCACACTCCATAAAAAATCGAGAAGCTCGATGGAACCAATGAACGACGAAGAATCTGTTAACATGGCTAAGGAAAAGAAGCTTGGTGGTGTCAAAACCATGCCCTTTATACTTGGTATGCTTCAATAGTAATGCTTTTAATTTGATTATATGGTCATAAGACTTTCTGACCCCAGCAGCCCATGGTGGTCACTTTGAAATAGGTCTGATATTTTTATGGTAAAAAACTAGCAGGATGGTTAAATTTTTTTACATGTTCTAATAATTGTTTGTTAAAGTGTGAAAGAAGTCCATAAACTACAAACAATTTACCAAGTACCCCATGCTTTTTGGACCCCCTACCTTATCACTTTCTTACTTTTTTTAGACCCAATCATACAAAATCCATATGCTTCATTTTCTGAAAGTATTTAAAAAAATACTATCATACAATGAGGAGTAACTAATATAAGCTTGGAAAATGGATGGATATCATTATATGGCCATATGGGTGAAGAGGGTTTTAAGTTTTTGTTTTTACAAAAAGAAAAAAAAAACTTACTCCCTGATCATCTATGAGCAATCATTGTATACATCCTAATGAACATCTTATATAATCGCAGCAAATGAGATATGTGACAGATTCGCTGCAACTGGATTTCATGCCAATTTGATAACATACTTAACCGACATATTGAACATGCCATTGGTGAAAGCATCCAACACCCTGACCAACTTCAGCGGTCTGTCTAGTTTTATGCCTATTTTTGGTGCACTTGTTGCCGACTCTTTTGCTGGTCGTTACTGGACCATCATCGTCGCCTTGCTCATATATGAACTGGTTTAGTTCCCTCCATACCACTAACTTATAAACATTAATGTAATTATATCGTGTCTATCTCTAAAATGTTAATCGTGTTCAGGGAATGATCATTATTACTATATCAGCATTCATGCCACAATCCCATCCACCAAAATGCCCCACACAAACAAACTGCAAGGAGGCGTCACAGTCTCAGTTATCAGTGCTTTATATATCCTTATTCCTTACATCCGTGGGGTTAGGAGGCACACGTCCTTGTGTTGTTGCATTTGCTGCAGATCAACTTGACATTTTGAAAATGAAAACTCAAGTAAAAAGCTGGAATTTCTTCAATGTGTACTATTTTTTGTTGTCGTTAGCAAGTATATCTGCACTAACGCTGGTTGTGTACATCCAAGATAACGTGAGTTGGGGTTGGGGTCTTGGGATCCCAACAATTGCTATGCTTGTCGCATTTGTAGTATTTTTAGTAGGATCTCCAATTTATCTAAAAACAAAACCAGAAGGAAGTCCTTTTGTTAGACTTAGTCAAGTGATCGTTGCTGCTGTCAAAAAGCGGAAGGTTATTGTACCAGTAAATGATAAGCTTCTATATGAGAACAAAGAGCTTGATGCAGGCATTTCTAAGGATGGTCGACTTCTTCATACCGATCAGATGAGGTTAGATATGTTGAAAACCTGATGAAAGTTACATAGGTTTATTATTCACTTGATTGACTTTTGAATACTTTCTATATACTCTGTGTTTTTTTAAGGTGGTTTGATAAGGCTGCAACAGTAACAGAAAACGACAACGACCTTCTATCAAACTCACCAAAACTATGGCGGATTGCTACTGTACATAGAGTAGAAGAACTAAAATCAATCATTCGGTTATTACCAATAATTTCAACAGGAATAGTATATATAATGGCTTATTCACACCAAAGTACTTTTACCCTTATGCAAGCTCGCACCATGGACCGTCATGTAGCTGGCTCATTTGAAATACCTCCGGCTAGCATGGCAATCTTTGATATGGGAGCAATCGTGATTACCCTTGCGTTATACGATCGTTTATTTGTCCCCTTCGCATACCGTTTTACAAAAAACCCTGCAGGCATCACGAGTTTACAACGTATTGGCGTTGGCTTTATTATAAGCGTCTGCGCCACATTTGTTGGTTCGTTTGTGGAGATCAAAAGAAAAAATGCAGCGAGAGAATATAACTTGATTGACAAGCCAACTCAGGTGATACCCATAAGCGTTTTCTGGTTGATTCCTCAGTATTCGCTTCATGGTATTGCAGGAGCGTTCTTTAATGTTGGTAAACTTGAGTTTCTTTATGATCAGTCACCAGAAAGTATGAAAAGCACAGCGATAGCTTTACATTGGACTGCAACTGCACTTGGACAGTATGCAGGGACGTTAATGGTGACAATAGTTCATAAGTACACTGCAGGCTCAAATGGCAGAAATTGGCTACCTGATAGGAACTTAAATAGAGGTAGATTGGAATACTATTACATGCTTGTAAGTGGTATACAATTGGTAAACTTTTTTTATTACTATGTATGTGCATGGTTGTATACTTATAAGCCATTAGAACAAGAGATAATGAAATCTAGCGATGATGGAGATCTAGAATTAGTTGTAGATAACAAGGTAGCCAATGTAAAAGAGTAAGAAATGTCAACTGAATCAAGTACTTAAGCTCTAAACAACACAAAATATGTCTTATTTACATCCAGTATGCCTATTTTTCTATGTACTTTAGCTCTAAAAAACAGAATCAAGTAGGGATCCAGTATCAAATGGTTTAGCCTGAAAGAAATCAGAACAAGAAGAAAAGCATTTCATCAATTTCCTGCAACAAGTCCTTCACTTAAGCTCAAGTTGGATAGATTTGTGTGAGCTCCTGCGCCATCTCCACCTCCATTATTATCATCTGAGTCGTCATCACCGTTTCTATCTTTCTTAATTCTCTTACACACTTCCTCTGAATCTGCTTCAAGATCTTCAAAATCATCAGCTTCTTTCTCCTTTGCTTTACCTTTTGGCTCATCATCATCTGAATCGAAATCTACATAGTTCTTCTTAAGTGGTGATTTTAGAGTACATGGACTCCTAACAGCATATCTCACTTTTCTCTTGCTACTTCTCACAGGGGTGGTGATCGGTTTTGATCTTTTACCTTTTGGCTCATCATCATCTGAAGATTCATCTACATAGTTCTTTTTAAGTGGTGATTTTATAGTACATGGACTCCTAACAGCATATCTTACTTTTCTCTTGCCACTTTTCACAGGAGTAGTTTCTGATCTTTTAGCTTCTCCGATTACAACTCCTTTAGTACTTTTCCGACCACGTGTCATCTCATTGAAATTCCACTTGTTCTGCTTTCCCTTGTTAGCTGCCATTGGCTTCTTCCCTTTGGCTATTGCCTGATTCTTCCTTTGTGATGTTTCCTCTTCTTCTGTGCTAACATCACTTATGCCATCTGCGCTATCTTCCTTCTCACCGGTATTTGGTTTCGCCTCTGTCTTTCGTCTCAAGGATTTCCGGGCCATATTCTTTTTACACTTGATTTACCCACAAAATCTTAAAACTATTATTAAGCTCAATTCAGCTGGAACAAGCAAGTTCCTGAAAAACAATACTACCAATTATAACATCATAACAAGTTTAAGAGAAGCAGTTATTACTTATTAGGTAAACACCTAAAGCGTCGCACAAATTAACACATCCCAATATTAAAAAAGCTTATAAAAGCGCTCCAATTGACTGAAAGAAACCAGCAGTATTGTGGTTGCCGAGCATCTGATCTAAATACGAATGTGAAATTAAGTAAAAACACATAATCCAATGGAAATTATATTGAATTGTAACGACAATTTTTGAAACGAATAACTTAAACAAGTATACGATGGTCAAATTCTGACTCAAACAGTAAAGAGCCTTAAAGATCCTTTATAAACTTCAACATATAATTGAACTACCTACACTAATCGAAACATTATTTAGACTCGATACCGGATATTAATTAGACAATGATTATCCAAGAACAGGCATACGAGATATAAATCATACATAAGAAAGCAATAATGAGCGTAAAATCATAACGGACATCTTAACAAAGGACTGACCAGTTTGTATTACAAAGGATACAAATAACCTATTAATTCTTGTCACAAATCATAAATACGCATCCGAAGTTCAACACATAGAATCAGATTAATCACTTATGTTAAGCTATTCAACAAACCGTAATGAAATTATTATATAACCCTAAGCAAGATACATAAACTTAAAAATTGCAACAAACATAACTTAACTACGACATTCGACATACAATAATCATAAGAAAATCTCAAATATATCAATTTTCAAGAAGCACATTATCTAGTTACAGTGATAAACACACTATTTAACAAGATGTAATCTAAATATCATTAAACCGTAATAAAGACAATGCGAATGAATTGATCGAAAGAACGATTACCGATTGATAAAGAACAAATGTGGGAGTACGTAGATTGCTTGATCAATGAAGATTTGACGAAATTATGAAGATGATTAACAGAGAATTTGTTGTAACAGTAAAAGTTTGTTATGGTGATTATGTGTAACAGATGTATAAAATTTGTACCGAATAATGGCGGGAAATTTTCTTTTGCCACGTGGGGTGAGCTTATTGGTTATTACCTTAGGCCTATTTACACTTTTGAAAAAGCCTAACTACGTAAGCCCATGCATAGAACAGTACTCTATGGCCCAATAGTCGGAGTCACCATATACAATACGTACCACGTTTTAGCTTTCGTGCAGAGGTGGTAAAACGGGTGGACGGACGGGCTAAACGGGCAACAGCTAAACGGGCGGTGGATTAAATGGGGGCGAGTTAAACACGCACAAGCTAAATGGGCGGGCGAAACGGGCGGGCTAAACGGGTGTAAGCTAAAATGAGAAAAAAAAACGTATAATTAAAAAATAAAAATACTTGTTTAAAAGCCGGAGATAAGAACTAAATATAAAATATCCGCCGAGTAGCTTTTTACATGTACGCCTATTAAGCTCATAAGTTTCTTACATATGTGTCCATTTAGCCAATTAATAACAAACAATGGACAAAAAATATCACATCCTTTCTTGAAATTGGGCAAAAAGTGTCCATATTTATCAAAATGAGCAAGATTTGACATCTTTAATTTCGTGTTATACTGTCTCAGATTCATATTCTCTTTTTCTATTTTAAATTGTCTTAGAATTATATCTACTATTAAAAATAATTAAATAAATAAATTTGATTAAATTTATCATATTATTTTTTTTGAAAATTATTATTATAAATTTTAAATAAAACCTTAATTAATTAGCCACAAATAAAAGTATCATTTAACTAAAAATTAAGAAAGATAAAACTATAATAAATGCATTTTTTTTAAATTGTATATTTTTTTCGAGAATAATAATTTAAAGACAGAAAAAAGTAACAAAAAGTGCTAACACATCATCATTTTCAGGTTAACCTCTAACTATATCAAGAAACAAACTCCCTCATCATTCTAGTTATAAGATACTCCCAGGTTTTCTTTGATCATTTTTCATTTATTAATAAAAAAACATATTCCAACAAATTAAAAGATAACGATACATTAAAAATGCGAAATTGTAAAACTAAAATTTAGCGATTGAGGTTTCATAGATGTTCTGCAATATCTTGTCGAAAGTTGTTGTGCCCCTTTCCTACTACGAAGTTCTTTTTTTATTTGACGTATGTCGCATCTTTCGACCCAAGTACGTTGCATATTCGGTTGTGGAGAATCAGACAATTAGTTTGACTAATGATGTACAGTGGTCTCTAACCGAAGTTTTACGACCCCTTAGCGGTGCACCTAATCTTAGTAGTATAGTATAGACAAGGAGTCGGGGTCAATATCGTTTTTTAGAGAAATAGTACGAGAGGTCTGGGTCGAACGTACTAAGGTATAAAGGTGGAAAGAAAGATTCTATCTTATTTTTATATTTTATGAAAGCAGTACATTTATTAGGTACATGAGGGGGTTTTGACTCACACTCAAAACTACGATGGTGAGGATTTCACTTGTTAACAAACGTGTTTATCTAACATGCATTACTCTCTACAATTTTCTTCCTACATGTTCATTGTCCGTCACACTTATTGATTAAATGTGTAAGTGTTTCCATTTGTATAAATTACAAGTCATAGGCGAAGCAAATATAATCTAGCATAGTAGTATGACGACATTTACTAGAACTACTTGTTTGACATATGCACCTATAATCTTCTATGTGATAATCCATAAATCTTGAACCCAAGACATACATCATTAACACATGCATTAACAAACATTTATCGCCAGAACGAGCCAAAAGATCAATGTAATTGACGACCAAAAAGGGAACCACCGACCAATAACATAAATCTACGAGGTGAGGCATCATCTACACTATGAGACCCCCAGAATCTGACATGGAACAACTAGGCAACAAGGGGATAACACGTCATGATACAAGAAACAATGAATTACAGTTGACACAAAGCTGACGTATTAAAAACATATACATTACATCATAAAAGATCAGAGTTTTACTACAAAGGTCCCAGAGTTTTATAAGCGGAAAATCTATTATTTTATCATGATTTATAACATATGGTTGCCAAAAAGATAGAATAAACTTTTGACAGTTTTTACTAAAAACAGTCTTTTAAAAGCATTACAAAAATCTCCAAGCTGCGATAATATTCAGCGGCTCCCATCCAAGCAAAGCTAAGTAATAATACCTAAGATTAAACATGTAAAATCGTCAACATAAAGTTGAGTGATATTCATAGGTTTAGCAGTAAAAGGTGTGGAACACAAGCATTCATTTGTAAACACGAATTAGGGAAAATGGTTATATACAGTAACCATCGTCCGAAATTATTATTATTATTGCAGTTCAGTTCATGAACCGAAGCTTAACTCAATGTAACTTCCTCTAGGGAGTATTCATCCTAAATACTCAAGTATAAACAAATATTAGTGCGTTAAGGTAATCGGGACGGGGATAGTCAATCCCGATGGATCCACCCACAATATTCGCGCTGTGCGTCAAGGTAATCGGGACGGGGATAGTCAATCCCGATGGATCCACCCACAATATTCGCGCTTCGCGCAATGCACATAGGACAATTAACGGTTCATGATCAGGAGAGGAAACTCAAGGCTAGACTAAAAAGCAATAATAATATCGAAAGTCTGTAAAGCATACACGTTCTGGATATCATACAAGTTCTGGATAGCATACAGTTTTTAACTGGTTGTGTTTCACCATGTAAAATCTCACCCCGTGTTTAGAAACCATGTACAAGTAAAAAGGGGTTATGAACTCACCTTAGCCACGTGGTAAGTCAATCACGGTACTCAGCAACTGAGTAGAAACAATGGTAGTGAGACGATCACCGACGATATGGATGCCCGGGAAACACGAAAACTGCAACCTATCAAAATAAGGTGCGCGTTAAGACTCAAATGTTTTCAAAGTATTCATATTTCAAAACAAATGACACGAACCAAATGAATTCATACTAACCCATTTATCCAACACTACACGATTAAACAGTTGTGCACTTGAAATTGACCCGTCATACGACGCCAAGTCAACGCAAGTCAAACTATCCCTTTACATTACTTGGACCAGTAGCTAAGTCATTTATATAATGACTAAGCACTTGGAAAGTCACCATGTCCGATGGTGAATACTCAAACTCACGCAACACAAGCATTGAACTATGTGTCCAAAATAAAATCAGCAAGTACACCCAGAATGTACACACCGATCTATCCTATCTAGACTTGTCCGATTTAGATGAAAATTGGTGTCAAGGTCACATATAACCTGTGTAAGACCTCACCAAAGTTTGAGCCAAAGTTCACACTTTAAAACCCATCAGCTCGACACTTTACTCGACTCCAAATTTGGGACAGGTTGTACACTTGTTTTATAAAACCGTTCATACAGTTTAAAAGTACTAACTTGACAATCCGCCTTTTAAAACCACTACTAGACTCATCAAATTAAGTTTATAAAGTTTGAAAATCAGTAGTATCCATAGTCTAACCAAGCCTAAAGTCCCCGAGAGTCGACCAAAAATCAGCCACAATTTCGGATTGTGCCAATTTGCGTCTCCCGGTACACGAATACTAAAACTAGCATAACTTTTGACTCGTAAAGAGTTAGAAGCTCTATCTTATACCAAAACGAGCGTCTCGAAAAACTCTACAACAAAATCAAATACTTAAGCCTATCTCAAAGCTTAAACCCACGAAAAATCTATTCTAGACCTGTTGTCCCACAATACCCTTTTAGAAATCATAACAAATAAATTTTCCAACCAAGACTACTCATTCCCATACCTATAGAATCACTCTACCATCATATCCATCAACCAAACACTCCTAAAAACACTTGTATGACAAATTTAATAAAATCACATATCAAAAACCAAACTTTTTAGGATCAAAAAGTGATGATCTTACCAAGATCATCACATGCATGATGATTATAACATAAACCAACCATAAATCATAAAAATCTTAAAACCTTGATGCATGTATATGATTTTAGTGTCAAAATAATGACAAGATGATTTCTAACATGGATCTTGAATTAGTTTTATTTAAAGAAAGATCAAAATTAATGTTTTTGGGTGTTTTTAGTGGTTGGCAAAAGCAAGGAGAAAGGGAGAGAGTTGTGAAAATTTTGCTAAATTGTGTTTTGTATGTTTTTTAGTGGAAGAAATTTAGTTTTTATATGGTGTAAAGTTAGGGCCAAAATTGCCAAGTTTTTAAACTTGTGGACTTAAAAACAATTAATAGTTTGAAGGGTAAGAAATGACTATTAGTAAATATTGAAAATATTCACGGGGCTCGAGTTTCGTAAAAATACTTTTCAAAAGTTATAATGCATCATAAATATGATTATATGGTTTCCCGACACGACTTAATACATAATTAAAACGAAATTATTAGCCTCAAAATATTGAGTCAAACAAGAATGTTCGGTCATAGGTTTTTATTGTAATATTTAGAACGTTGTAATAGTTAGCTACAAGAGTCGTGACATTACGGGCTTGATGGCTAGCTTAAAAGGCCTCTTTTAATGTACTAAGCATTTTATTCAAGCCCGACCCATTAAACAAATATAGTCCATTAAGGCTACATGTAAGCCGGACTATATAAACCTCTCCTAGCATGTTAGGAGAGGTTGGGGTTTTTCATTTCTCAATCTAATATTCTCCTAGTTTCTCCACCTTCTCTCTACTTTCTCTCACTACTTTCTCTCTCTAGAAATCTTATATCTTTATTCGTTATTTTTTATATTCAATCAAGGTGAAGTGAATAAATTAGGGAACAACAATTGGTATCAATCGCCACGGGGTAGATTAGTGATTGGTTGTTGCTTTTAGTAATTGATTCGGTTGATTTATCTTCAAAGTCATCACGAATTAATTTATTTTTTTTAGTGTTTTTAGGTTCTAAATCTTATATAAACAACTTACATAGATTTGGTAAGGATTTGGTTAATTTTTGTGGTTAAAATCGCAAGTTTTTTAGGTGTTTGGATTGGTTTTTGGGATACAGTTCGTATAACAGTAACTTGATTTGGTTATCTTCGGAAAGGGGTTTTAATTATTCCGAAAATTGTGATTTTCGGAAAAGGGTTTTACATTCCGAAGATATTAGATATTCCGAAGATATTAGATATTCCGAAGATAGCCGTTTTTCCGAAAACAATTGATTATTCTGAAGAAGTCCTTTTATCCGAAATCAAATTTATCCGAAAAACACAATTCATCCGAAGATCACCATTTATTCCGAAAACCCTTTATCCGAAGAAATCCAGTTTATACGAAGATTTATCCGAAGATTTGAATTTTTCCGAAAAAAGGTGGTTTTTCCGAAGATTTCAGCTTTTTTCAAAAATTTCACTTTATTCCGAAGAAACCATTATTCCGACATTATTCCGAAGGAGAATTTATTCCGAAGAATACATTATTCCGAAGAAGTCATTTTTTTTCGAAAATAGTGATTTTATCCGAATTCATTGCTTTTATCCGAAGAAATCTATTTTCCCGAAAATCACAGTTATTCTAAAATAGGTATTTTTTCCGAAGATCCTTTCTATCCGAAAACCAATATCATCCAAAGAAGGACTTTTATCCGAATATTTCCAGTTTATCCGAAAAAGTCACTTATTCCGAAAAACTCCAATATTCCGAAAATAGAAGTTTTTTACAAAAGTGAAAATTGTGTGATTTTTTTCGTCTTAGAATTTTTGGTTTCTTGTGAAGACAATTTTTAGGGGATTTTAACATTTTTTTTATCGACAACAACAATCACAACACATCTACTTAAGATCCGTTTTCACTTCATCAATTTCAAGTTTCTAGATATGGATTCTATCAAGAGTATTGTGTGACAAACAACAACATCATGGTAGCGGGTAACAAAGAGAGACCACCAATGCTTGTGACTGGTCAACATGCACAATGGCAGTCACGATTCCTTCGATATCTTGACATTAAACCCAATGGTGATGTTCTTCGCCGTTGCATCAAAGAAGGACCCTATACTCTCACTACAATAACCATTCCTGCAATTCCAGCAACCGACTCGACGACCGGTTCCGATGAGAAAACAATTGAGGAAACATATGAGAACACTTCGAAAGAGAAACGTGCTTGGATTGATGCAGAGAAAGAAGCAATCTATTTGATTCTAAGTGGGATTGGGGATGATATTTACTCAACGGTTTATGCATGCTCTACTGTTAAAGAGATGTGGTTTGCCATTGAACGCTTGCAACAAGGAGAATCACTTAACAAGCAAGATGTCAAAACTAACTTGTTCTAGAACTTTGGTAAGTTTACTTCATTGGATGGGGAATCAATTGATTCATATTACTCAAGGTTCTACAAGATGATGAATGACATGACAAGAAACAATTTGCAAGTCTCCACCATGCAAGTCAATGTGCAATTTCTACAGCAACTTCAACTAGAGTGGACATGGTTCGTAACTTTGGTGAAACAACAGAGTAAGTTAGACGAGGTCAACTATCACACGCTCTTTGACATTTTGAAAGAATTTCAGAATGAGGCAAATGAACTTCGAGCTAAAAGGATAACAAACCACTTGCTTTGGTGTCTACCACTCAACACGTCCAAGATCATCGCTCTCGTGCTCCAAAGTCATACTTCAATACATCCTCCTCACCAAGATACTCCACTTCATCTAAGTATTCAGATCCCACAAGATCAAGAGACAAAGAACCAAGAGCACCATCACCATCACCTGAGCCATCATCCGAAGAAGACAGTGATGAAGAACTAGCTTAGAAGGATAGGGAGATGAAACAACAAATTGCTTTCATTATGAAGAGCTACAAGAAAATCTTCAAACCCACCAACAACAATCTTCGAACATCATCAAATACAAGGAACCAATATGTTGAGAGTCCTCGAAGGTATGGCACACGTCAACGTGATGAAAGTCCTCCTAGGTATGATCGATGTAATCCAACACATGTTGAGGGTTCTTCACGGTATGATCGACAAAATACTAAGTATGATACTTAGAGGATTGCTACTGCTGTTGGGAATAGGGAAACTGTTGGTACTCAAGTGGTTCAGCAAAGTGGGATTCAGTGCTTTAATTGTCAAGGATATGGGAATATGGCAAAGGAATGTAGGAAGCCGAAACGGGTTAGGGACTCTGGCTATCATAAGGAAAAGTGATGCTATGTAAGAAGATGGAATCTGGGGTTAAACTTTCGGTTGAGGAAGGAGCAATGCTTGATGATACTGATGATGAAGCCTCCGACCAAGAACTTGAAGCACATTACTCGTACATGGCAAAGGTTGAAGAAGTTCTCAACGTCACTGAAGATGACAACGGTCCTATCTTTGATACTGAGCCAATCGATAAGGTACACGCTGAAGAGCAATATAATGTGTTTGGTAATACTCATGAGCATTGTGAGCTACCCAAAGCCATTAATGAAACATGTATGATAGAAACGGTTGATAGCAATACCACACCCGATTCATCAGACATGTGCAATAATGAGTCTGAGGATGATCAACATGCAAATGAGTATGATGATGACGAGGAGCGTATTGCGCTTGCTAACTTAATTGCTTCTTTACAAAAGGATGTGAAAGAAACTAGAAAGAGTCATAAGCAATTAAAGAAGGCAAACATTACGCTCACTTAAAATTTTGAAGAATGCAAAGCTGCTCTAATTAAATCTAGTGAGACCATTGATAGCTATAGAGCTCAGCTTCTTCAAAAGACCAATGAGATTGAGGGGTACAAAGGGTGTTTAATTAATGTTAAAAAGGACGATTTTCAACATAAATATAATGAAACTCTTAAGCTTCTATAACAAGAGAAACGTAATTATAACACCTCTTTGAGTACTAAACGTCACAAAACGTATCTTGCTACCACTAAAGTTAATGAGCTAACTCAAGTAAATGGTTTTCTTCAAGACGATAAAACTAAACTTGTTAATGAAAAGAAAGTTGTGGTTGAAAAGATGGAAAAGGATTTCAAAACTAAACAAGTGAATGACATCGAGAAAATGGTGGAACTTGAAACTCAAATTGATTTTTACAAGACAATTGTTTACAAAACTAATCAATCAATTCAAACCATGAGAATGTTGGCACCTCATTCGTTTTTCAAAGATAGACCTAGTTTTGCAAATCCTAAGTACCTTGAGCAAGCTCAATCTGAGAATCAGCACTTATATCTTGATGAGTCCCAATGGACCGATCTTGATTGCCTTGTTGTTAGGCCCGATAGAGGAGACAAACGATTTGGAAGAAGAGAGTAGAACAAAAGTTAATAAAGAATTTGTTAAACCATATAGTTATGCTTATGAAAACAGTCTTTATGGTCTTTTCAAACCGCAAACACAGAAAACTCGTGAGCAAATATTTTTTGAATGTGAACAAATAATGACAAGCTTTTGCAACTAAGAAAACTAATGTTTCAAAATTTATTGAGTACTTTCCATATAAAGCTTCTGTAAGAAAGAGTAAGCAAGCACTTAGTATTCTCAAGAGTAACATTGAAAATTTCAAAAAGGTTGTTGATGATGACTGGAAAAAACGTGAACTTTCGAAAGGAGACAAAGAAATTTCTCACGATATATGTAACACCCCACTTTGATAAGTGGACCGTTACGCGTAATTATGGCGTTTCATCAAAGCATGCAAGGTAATATGTAGTAAAACATACATGACCATAGGGAAAACCAGAATCAAACATCGGTTCCCAAACATAAGCCCAAAACATAAATAAAGTAAATGAAATGAATGAAAGACTAAACAAGCATAAGTATATGAAGGCAAAAGGAGAAGAAGTCTATGGCAGCTTCCATCCTATGCACGTCCTCTAAATGCTCGAGTCTGTCCTTAGGTACCTGTCGTTTTGGGACATGGAAAGGAAAGTAACGGCTGAGCATATCGCTCAGTGCACGGATATACAAGCATGGAATGAATAATATAAGCATGTAAAACATATAGCAGCGGAATTGATTAAGTCTTGGAAAACCAGGTATAACTTAGTAAAACTAGTTTTATACTTTGAAAAGCCTTCTGTTTATCTTATAAAAACTGTTTAACATGTTAACCATTAAGCCAATATAGATCATGAAATATCAACGTACATGAATACTTGGAGGGGTGACCTCATCATGCAATTAGAGGGGCTGCCTCTAATTAATATAAGTTTGGGTAGGAGGGATCAGCTCCTTGTGAAGGATGCAAGGCACACATCACATTCACCTGAATAATCTATAAAAAAATGTGACATAGGATGCACCCATACGCCCCACATGGTAACATAATAACATGGCCAAAAGCTTAAAGATACGCCACGAGCTATCACTCCGCCGTGGTGAAGTCATAACACTGGTGCCTCCAGTGTTATGGTTATGGTACCTCCATAACTAGGTGAAACTAGTCATGCATGTATATGGCTTAGGCATTTAATTAACATAAGCAAATCAAAACATATAAAACGTATACTGGGAAAACAGTTGGTTGCATACGGGGAATCCTAATAAGGAAAGAATGTCCATACTGAAAGGACGGAGAACCCGTACCTTATGTCAAGTGAACGAAGAAGACGAACGGAAGAGAGTCCTACTTTGATCTCACTAATGCTACATAGATAATATACGTGTATAAGTATTCTGATTACTGAGTACGTAACTGGTTCTATATCATGTTTTAGCTTGTTTTATGTGTTCATGTCTTGTTTTACTGATTTTATCGTTATGTTGTGCTTATCATGTATTCTGGATATTCTGATTAAGTATTCTTGTATTTCTTGTATTATTATACTTATTGTGTAATAAGAAGTAACTTTCTAAAAAAGCAGGTTTCCTAAAATAGAAAGTTTCTAAAAATAGAAAGTTTCCAAAAATAGAAAGTTTCCAAAAATAGAATAGCTGCCTAAAACAAATAAGTTTCTAAAAATAGAAAGTTTCTATAAATAGGTTAGCTGCTTAAAATAGATAAGTTTCTAAAATAGAAAGTTTCCATCGTTAGAAATAAGCTGGATTATTAAGCTAATAATATAAGCTTAAGTTTTACTGATTAATATTCTAAGTCATGTGATTAATAGTATAGTTTACTAATTAATACATGTAAATTAAATAAACTATAGGTTATAAGATTTAATTAAATATAAACATGATTTAGTTAAATTAAGTGGTTAAAATACTTAGGTTAAAACATGTATTAATATATATATTAATATAACCTAAGTCATGGAAATTAATTAATTATAAGTCATGTTTTTAATAATTAATTAATTCTGTAGTCTAATTAAATAAATAAATAATTAGGTTAAAATCATGTATTATTATTAATAATAATAATAAACCTAAGTCATGTTTTAATTAAATTAATTATATAACATCTTAAATTAATTTAACTAATCTTGTAAATAAATAAACTTGTAAAATAACTAAACTTGTAAAAATTAAATAAGTCATGAACCGTGTTTTATTTTACTAACACATGTTGTGAACCGGACACGTGAGTCATGAACCTGCCCGAACAAACCCTACCGAAAACAGTGGCAAACCGGCCCTAGTCGGTTGCCCCTGCCTTCACAATAATACCACCGGCTTGAGCCGGTGGTTCCCTTGGTCCTCGGCTAGTCGTTGCCTGAGCAAAGTTCCCGCCGGTGGTTCCCCCTGCCGCGGCCTGAGTTCCCCCTGCTTTCTATAAATAGCCACCGGTCCTTGACCGGTGGTGCTTGTTTGTTTTTAGCCGAGACCCCCCAAAGACGAAACCACACCTCGACATGCGTCGGGGTCCCTTGTTCTTGCTGCCAAACCACCAAGAGCACACCGAGACCACTTGGTCTCGTCTGTTGGTGCGAAACAAACCAAGCCGAGAGCCTGGGGCTCTCGGTTTGTGTGTCGGCCGAACCAAAACACCTAAAACCTCCATGATTTATTACCTCATGATTTATTTAACATGTTTTTAACTAGTTTTTCATAAACCTTATGATTTCATGTGTTCTTAATAAATAAAAGGATTAAAAGAAAGGGTTTGAAAATTACCAATACGTGAATCAAAAGGAGGACGATAACACGAACAATACCCTTGAACCTAACTAACCAAGATCAACAACACCCTCCTTGTGGTGTTCTAAAACCCGTGGCCAAAAGAGGAGAGAAAAAGAGCTAGGGTTTTAATTATTTTGTGAAATCTTGAATTATGAAAAGATATTTTCCCTTTTTCCTATTTTAGCAAAATTAAAGGTGGGCTTGGCCCCCTTTCTTGTTCATGCCGTGGGTAGGTGGGGCCCACATGGGAAATCCATTGTTTTTCCGTGTTCTAAATTATTACGTGTACTCGTGGTCGTGTTTACGTGATATATTTATTAATCGTTCGTGTCGTAATATATATTTATACGTAATCGTAATAATTATTACGTAAATACATAATAATAGGTTCGTGATTATTTGCGTTCATGATTTCATGTTCGTGATTATAATTATTGTTGATAATAATTATCATGTCTTAATACGTATTAAATACCTATCGTGTAATAACACGTACGTAATACTTGTAATTAATATTCGTGACACGTGTTCATGTTATATAAGGAAAGTTTTAATCTTGTACTTACGATTATTAGTGTACTGTTCATGGTAAAAGCATGCGGGTTTTACAATATAACTGTGCTTGTGAAAAGTATTTTAATTCCGCTTGCGGAAAGAACGCAAAAACATATTTTGTAATTTGAAACATTAATTAAGCGAGAAATGTTTGATGATTTGAAATATGTGGAATCTCTTGAATAAGAAATTAACGACCATCAACCTGAAAGAGACGAGTTTTCTACAGCATATGATATACTCTTACATGAATATCTCTCAAAACATATTATGTGTGTTTATGTTGCATCTTGTGCTGATATTGATGAATATTCTGATGTTGCATGCAAATATCTTGATCAAGTCAAAGAATGTGTACGTCTTGAAACTGAGCTTTCGAATAAAGTTGACCAAAAAGAGTTTTCGTTACTTCAACATAGATATGATTATCTTCAATAACATTGTCGCTCACTTGAACTTGCTTTGCAAAAGAAAGTTGGCAGCTTTTCAAATGATACACCTTTGGAAGTAAAAATATCTGAGTCATGTCGATTACTAAACGAAAAAAGTCTTGATATTTCAGATTTGAAAGCTCAGTTACAAGAAAAAGACATAGCAATAGCAGAGTTGAAGAAACTCGTTGCTAAGATGGGTGGGAAAGTTGTGGAACCTAGCGTTAAGAAACCTGTTGTTAGACAATCTGATGCCTCTAAAGTGAATAGATCCTCTATCTTGGGAAAACCATCTGCTTTCTCAAATTCTTCGTTTGCAAAACCTGTGTTTGCCCCCAAGATGGATGGAAAGGAAAGGTTACCACATACTCAACCCATAAGGAACATTGTAGCACCAAGCGTTAAGCACAGTTATGTGATTAAACTAGGGATGTATAGAATGACCACTAAACCCACAAACAAAATTAGTCAATCGCCTCAAACTTCTAGAAACACTAATACTCGTGTGTCTTCTACTACATGAGTAGTCTCCACTTCTAGTGTTAGCCGGCTTCAGCTTAAGAGCACTCAAGTGAATGATAAGGTCTGGAAACACAAGATTCAAGGGAAGATAAAAGAAGTAGAAGAACACCCTAGGAATTTGAATGTTTTTAACAATAAAAAGTCTGTAATCGCGTGTAATGATGAATTGAATGCTTTGAATGTTAAATTTTTTTGTGTTAAATGTGGAAAATGTGCTAATCCTAATCATTCTATGTGTGCTATGAATAATGTCAAAGGCGTAGATACTAGAACTAAGAAGCAAGTTGTGATGCCTATTAGTGCTAGTCAACCCAAACGCAAAGTTAACCATTCTGGTGCAACCCCCACTAAGAAAAGTAATGCATCAGACTCCACCACTAAGAACCCTAGAAGCAGAATTAGGGAATTATATGAGTCAGCTAGCAAGTCTTAGAAATGGTGGTTTGCTAATCAATGTCCTCCAGGATATAAATGGATGCCTAAAGTTAGGACAGAAAATGTGACAACGAGTGTTAGTATGCCTTTAAATGTTGCTAAGGACACTAATGATTCTACAAGCACAAATACTATGGTATCCAATTTAACAAATGCTCCATCGTGTTCTAACTCTTCTGCAGGTGATACAAATAATTCTCTTCATACTGGACTCCGGATGCACGAAGCACATGACGGGGAATCTCAAGCTTCTAATTAACTTCGTGGAGAAGTTCCTGGGTACGGTCCGATTCGAAAATGATCAATTTGCATCGATCTTAGGATATGGAGATTTGGTTCAGGGGAATATCACGGTCAAAAGGGTATACTACGTCGAAGGGCTCAATCACAATCTTTTCTCGGTTGGTCAATTCTGTGATGCAGATTTGGAGGTTGCTTTCAGAAAGAAGACATGTTTTGTTCGTGATTATGATGGGAATGACTTACTTATCGGTACACGGGGTACTGATCTCTACACTATTTCACTTCAAGACACAACATCTACAACTCCAATTTGCTTCATGGCTAAAGCTTCAACGACTCAGGCATGGTTATGGCATCAACGCTTATCTCACCTCAAGTTTGATACCATCAACTTTCTTTCCAAGAAAGATATTATGAGAGGCCTTCCAAGCTTGAAATTCATCAAAGATCATCTTTGTTCTTCTTGTGAGCTTTGTAAAGCTAAATGAAGTAGATTCAAAACAAAGACTACACCAAGCTCTAAAGGACGGTTAGATCTTCTTCATATAGATTTGTGTGGTCCCACGCGTGTTCATAGTATCCATGGGAAGAAATATGTTATGGTAATTCTCGATGATTACTCAAGGTATACATGGACTCACTTCTTGAGGTCCAAGGATGGAACACCCGAAGTTCTCATCAGCTTCCTTAAACTGATACAACGTGGTCTTCAAGCTAAGGTAAAAGTGGTTCGTACTGGCAGAGGCACAATTTTTTGAATTCAACTATGAGAAATTATTTTGAAGCTGAAGGAATTAAACATGAAACATCTATTTCCCGAACACCCGAACAAAACGGCGTTGTTGAAAGACGAAACCGTACTTTAGTTGAGGGTGCTCGAACATTATTATCTGCTTCAAAACTTCCATTATACTTTTGGGCCAAAGCCGTGTCAACCGCATGCTTCACACAAAATCGATCCTTAATTATCCCAAGACACGAAAAGACACCATATCACATAATTCATGATCGAAAACCTTCATTCAAACACCTTCATGTGTTTGGATGTACGTGTTACATTATTCGAGATGGTGAAAATCTGGACAAGATGAAAGAGAAAGGTGATGCATGTATTCTAGTGGGATATGCAACTCAGTCTAAGGGATATAGAGTGTACAACAAGAGAACAAAATTGATAGTCGAGACTATTCACATCTGATTTGATGAATTACAAGAAATGGCACTTGAACAAAACAGTCTAAGTCCCGATCCACAACGACAAAAGACTTCTGCTCACAACCGCATAGAACTCGGAACTCAAGACCACAACAATGAACCGTCAAGTTCAACGCTGGTTCCTGAACATGTTCCTAGAGCAGATATGACAGTGGACACGACACTTGAAGAGTTGGAAATGTTATATGGACCAATTTTTGATGAATATTTCACGGGGGAGAAGCATGTTGTATCAAAGTCTTCCGCTGTCACTCTTGATAAGAATGACGATACCGATCATCGTCAACAAAAGGATACAACTTCATCTACTTCAACACGGGTTTTTGCAGATTTACTTCCTCATAATATCACTTCAACAATCGATCCTACAACATCCACAACTACTGTCATTGCTCCCGAAAACACAAATCAAGCAGACGATGCATTATCTGACGATGACGATTTTCACAACCCATTCGGTACACCGGTACACGAAACTGGAGAGTCTTCTACTCGCCATGTTGATCCATCAAATATGCATACGTTCTATCAACGACATCCTTCAACACATCATTGGACCCGAGATCATCCTTTGGTTCAAGTAATTGGAAACCCTTCACAACCCGTTCGTACAAGACGACAGCTTGAAATCGATGGCGATGTTTTTATGTTCGCACTCGCCGTGAGTATAGCTGAACCAAAAAATATCAAAGAAGCCATGGCTGATCATGCTTGGGTTGAATCGATGACGAATGAACTTCAAAAATTTGAAAGACTTAAAGTCTGGGAACTTGTTGATAGACCATACGATGTAATACCATCAAATCTTCGATGGTTCTGAAAAAACAAGATGGATGAAGAGAACACGATCATCAAGAATAAATCTAGGCTAGTGGCTAAAGGGTATGGCCAGAAAGAGGGTATTGATTTTGAAGAATCATTTGAACCAGTAGCTCGTTTGGAAGCGGTCAGGATTTTCCTTGCTTATGCTGCACATAAGGGATTCATCGTTTATCAAATGGACGTAAAGACGGTGTTTCTTAACGGTCCTTTAAAGGAAGAAGTCTATGTTACACAGCCGGAAGGATTCGTAAATCCTCATTATCCTGACAAGGTGTATCGTCTCTACAAAGCACTATATGGACTAAATCAAGCTCCAATGGCGTGGTACGACGAGCTCTCGAAATTTCTGGTCTCCAAAGGTTTCTCAAAAGGTTCCATTGATCTAACTTTGTTCACTTATAAATATGGGGATGACATTTTACTTGTGCAGATATATGTTGATGACATTATTTTCGGGTCTACAAACCCAAAACTTTCAAAATGGTTTGAAAAAGTAATGCACAACAAAATTGAAATGTCAATGATGGGCGAACTAAAACTCTTTCTAGGAATTCAAGTTTACCAATCCCTAAGTGGTATCTTTATCAACCAAGCTAAGTATTGTCAAGATAATCAAAAAGCATGGTATGACCTCATGTGACCCCGTTGGGACACCATTATCAACCACATCACTAGATGCTGATTTGGAGGGAGATGCCATGGATCAAACGAAATATCGTTCCATGATCGGCTCCCTCATGTACTTAACAACAAGCCAACCGGATATATCACATGCTACGTGTTATTGTGCACGATATCAAGCACGACCCACTGAAAAGCACCTCAAGGAGGTTAAACGGATCTTTTGGTACCTAAAGAATACCATTCATTTAGGAATCTGGTATCCGAGGGAAACCGGTTTCTTTCTAACGGCCTATTCAGATTCTGATCATGCAGGGTGTGTTGATACACGAAAAAGTACTTCTGGTGGTGCATAATTTCTAGGTCAAGATATGCTTGTGGGATGGTCTTCCAAGAAGCAGGATTGCACGTCACTATCATTAGCCGAAGCGGAGTATGTGTCTCTACATGCGTGTTGTGCTCAAGTTCTTTGGATGAGAACACAACTCACGGATTATGGCTTCCACTTTAATAAAGTACCTATGTACTGTGACTCAAAGTCCGCCATTGCCATCTCCTGCAATCTGGTACAGCATTCTCGCACGAAGCACATTGATGTCAGATATCACTTCATTAAGGAACAAGTTGAAAGGGGTATTGTTGAACTATACTTTGTTGGAAATCATTACCAATTAGTTGACTTGTTTACAAAAGCTCTTTCGAAAGAGAGGTTTGTGTATCTAGTTAGGCAAATTGGTATGAGATGTTTGACTCCAGCAGAACTAGAGATTCTGGCAAAGAAGTTTGCTTGATTCATCTATCAAACATCTACTTGTAAATATCTTTGAAAAAGGAAAATACAAAAATACAAAACACATAAAAGCAAAACACAAAATGAAAAATCTTTCAAAATCCAAAAAGATTCTTCTCGACATGTCTTTCAGTATTGATAATATGGACGTACCTAGAAATGTCGCTCAATAACGACACAGGTGTGTACATAAAGCTCGAATGAAAGTTGTAAATAGTTTTCAAAACATGTCATTTCTACATTCAATAAAGGAAAATGTCTATCTTGGACAATTTTTCCAACAACGGGTAGAGCAATCTATCACGAGTTGAGCTTGTCATAAAACATTCCACGTTTTGAGCTCAACACAATGGCTTGTAATCCCTTTCAGATTACAACCCGGATCTATATTCACGGGGTAGTGTACGCTTTAGTGCCCTTACCATCAGCAAAAGAAGAGAAATCTTCTTACATTTGAGTGGATTTGTCAAGACATTCAAAGTCTATGAACTCAAGTTTATGCTTTAGAAAAACCTTTTCGCCAAAAAGAATTGATTTTTCAAAAAGCGTTGAACACAATTCTTTTCTAGAATTTTTCAATGATTATTCGAAATCATTCAAAAATTGTGTGTTCAACAACTTCGATCCTCAAAAAGTGAAATGTGGATCACATCCTCATAATTGACAATTCAATTGGATCAATTTTTGAGGTGGAGCGTTCCAAATTCATGCTAAGTTTGACACATTTTTCTCCCGGAAGTTTTTCAAGACTATTTTTTCACAATATATATTTTAATAAAATTTGGTATCTCTAATATCAAACGATTTTATATATTATAGACAGGGGAGAAAATGTGATTAAAATGTGATCTAAAGACTCAAGCACTCATGGTTTCGATCAAATACCCACAACATCTTTAATTCACGACGTTATTGGTGTCAAAAGGGTTGTTAGGTTTAAGTCCTATGATCCAACCAGAACCAGAGGGATCTTCCCAGGGACAATCCAATAGATTATTAGAAGTCATTCGGAAAGATAGAGTAGATTGTGAACGAAGCTGAATGCAGACTAAGTACTGAAGCTAGCACTGGAACAATCACAACAAGGTGTTAGTAATGATGTCTTGGTAAGCATTGAAGGGGTTGAAGAATGAAAAAGAAATGTAAGGATAAAGGGTGTAAAGAAATTTTCCCTCCATACAACTTAGGCAGAAACCGGGTCAACACATCATGAAGATTACACTTCATGGACCAAGTGATGTAATGCACAACCCCTCCCTAGCTGACTCAGGCTTCTCTTAAAAGAAGTTTGTTTTATTGTCACGGAGATCAAAACGACTTCTATTGACTTTCTCACTCCGAGATAGTTGATATTGAATAGGTGGCATCTGCTCCATCCTCCGATCACTAAAAGTGCAAAAATCGAGTCTAGAGCCAAGAGATCTATCAAATCTCGTTAGGACACACGGATGACGATCAAGAGAGTCCTACGCTATATCTTTGCGATATTGCTAGAACATTCAGAGTGATACTACCTAATATTCACAATGATGTGTGGAAATCCTTCCAGTGTTAACATCAAACAATACTGCGTATGTCATGTGTAAGATTCTTTATGAATTGAACATATGTAAAACTGAAAAGTAATAGTGGTTTGTTTCTTAATCGATTCAAACTCGTTTTAGGTTTCTACGCAATATCTTTATGGTCTTGCCAGAACATTCAAAGTGATATTCATTAATATTCACAATGACGAATGGAAATCCTTCTAGCGTCAACATCAAACAGCGCTACGGTAGGTAACTTGCGAGATTTTTTATAAATCAAGCTTGTGTCAACTAGAAAGCAACAATGGTAAGATTCTTAATGAATCAAACTTGTTCCAGGAATTTGAATTGACAACTTTAATCAAGCGGATGTCAATCCAATTGATTCACTCTTTATGTTCGCAGTCTTGCTTTGAGACGGTCGAGTAAAGAGAACGACTAGTACAGCCGCGAAACCCTATCAAGGAGGTTCTTAATTGAATCTACCTAATCACAGGTACGATTTTTAATATCGTCTAACGGTCTTCATCGACCGGAGGTAAAACACTACCGATTGAGGACGAATGTCAAAGCTATTCAGTCCGTGTCTATGTTTTGTCTCGAGAAGGTGATGTTACGGTGTACTCAGCAAAGTCAAAGATTCAAAACCACTTACTCATGCCCAAAGACAGACAACAATCAAGAAAGCTAAAGACTTCCGCAACTCTGATGATCAAAATCTTACTTAACAACTAATGTAGAGGAATGACCTCTCTTCAAAGGAGACTGTTAGCAAGCTTTCAAGATAGTGCAAAGTATGAGCATGTGGATAAGGACACAAGATCGTAAAATGGCAAAGACAAGTCAAGAATAATTTGATGATCTCAAGGTAAAAGACAAAGTCGAAAGACAACGACAAAGGCTCAAAGATCACAGCATGAAGGAACAAGACTACTATTACACGTTTAAGATTCATTTATGATGAAATTCGTAATCTCCATTGAACTCCAAAGATCGAAGAGGAATGACCTCACATTAAGGGAGATTGTTAGCCTCAAAATATTGAGTCAAACAAGAATGTTCTGTAATAGGTTGTGATTGTAATATTTATAAGAACGTTGTAATAGTTAGTTAAAATAGTCGTGACATTACGGGCTTGACGGCTAGCTTAAAAGGCCTCTTTTAAGGTACTAAGCATTTTATTCAAGCCCGGCCCATTAAACAAATATAGTCCATTAAGGCTACATGTAAGCCCGACTATATAAACCTCTCCTAGCATGTTAGGACAGGTTGGTGTTTTTCATTTCTCAATCTAATATTCTCCTAGTTTCTCCACATTCTCTCTACTTTCTCTCACTACTTTCTCTCTCTAGAAATCTTATATCTTTCTTCTTTATTTCTTATATTCAATCATGGTGAAGTTATTAAATTAGGGAACAACAAAGATCGTCGAAAATATTAATTATCGCAACAATCGATAATGAAATGTAAAATTTTGGGCATCCGTCGGCATCGCGATCACTAAGAATTCTCGTTGTACATTGATTTGAATAAACTCGTTGTATAACGCACGCGGGTGATTTTAAATAAAAAAAACTTTGATTTAAATAGATATGGAAAAATAAAATAAGAATTTTATAATTCCCGATAAAGTATTTATCAATGATCAGAAAATACTTTAAAAGTATAATTTATTAAAATTATCATGATCTCAGGATTTACATATAAGAATACAAGAAAAGGTAATACGTTTAAAAATTCAAGAAGTACGAATAAAATAATAAAATAATGCTAGGAAAGTACGGGTTCTTACAGTCTTCCCCCTAAAGGAACTCTGGTCCCTCAGAGTTCTCCTAAAAACAGTAGAAGATGCAAACAAGAGGAGGTACAAAGTGTAGAACAAAATCGTTGCTTCCCAGGTAATTTCTGCACCATGACATACCTTCACGATTGAAATTCACTATGCTTCAGTTTCTTAAATCTTCTTCGAATAAAATTTTTCAAACTCGGATTAGAATAATGACCTTTCAGTACGGAGAAATATCAAAAGATAACATGAACACAAGAATTGCTTGAACGGACAAAGTGCGATAAAATGAATCAAGATTGTTAATCAACAAGGAGTTGCAAATCGTACAACTATAAAACATGACAATCTTAAAACGTAACAATCTAGTTACAAGAGGCATTGAAGGAAAAAATGAATTACGTATGATCATTTAAATTACAAGCTGTCACAGTCAGTTGTCGAGGATTTTGGTATTACTTTAAAACTCAGTTTAAGTATTTCCTTGATTAAAAGAAAATTTTACAGGGTTTTAGTGATAAAATCAAACCATATGTATTTAGTGGTCAAGCAGTTGTTAAACATTTTTCTTGATCAGGATTACAAAGTAAAAAGTAGAACAGTTCAAAATATTTATCTTGATCGGCTAAAGAACTTTTGGATGACTACATGAAATTATCGTTAGAAATCAGGTTTATTGTTACCATTAAAGAAAATTCAGATTTTCCAAATTATTTAGAATCATTATTAGAAATTATAAATTAATTTAACAATTTCATTATATTGAAGGTAAAGTATGATTAAATCAATTACTTTAAAAGATACAGCTTGACATATTTTGGTTTTCAAAAGGTGGCAAGACAGCAACAAATATGGGACATATAAAGGTCAACAATTTGCATGCGATCAATAACACAAGGGAATAAAACAAAAGTCGTATCAATTCTTAACAACACGATAGACTAAATGCATCGATGATTAGGACAACAAGAAACAAGGATTTAGCAAGTCATCACTTCTTGAGTGCAGTTGATGTCACCAACAACGGCTCATTAAGTTCTCGACGGTCGATGCACGATCAAAAGAGAAAAGCCACAACGAATTTTCGAATCAAAGAAAATTCTTAAGAAGTTACTTGCGATAAAATCTAGTAAGATGAAAACATTAGCAATGAAAGGCGAAATCAACACATGATTCACACGAATGAATTTCAAGACGATAAAGTCTAATACACATCATGGCAAATACACGTAATTTTCGTTCACGTCCAGTCATAAATCATCATTCGCGTCCAGAGAAGTTTCGAAGGTCTACCAAAATAGATAGAGAAGGTCAATCGATGTAGAAGCATAACAACGTTGAAACTTTCAAGTCTGGTATCAATGGTAAGAATTTAGGCAAATGGTAATGAAAATTGTATCGTGAGGATGATGAGGTAACAAGTAAAGCAATGATTTTTGAGTAAGGAAACATGTATTTGAGGCATGCACTTTGTTCCAGAAAAGATAAGGGTTCATATGTGTATGTCGTGAATTGTTGCTACTCGCATAAGATGTAAAAGTTTTCTAAACTTTACTTTATCTAACTTTTTAAAGAACATAAGTAAAAAGTTGGTCCTTGACCAAATATTTAAGGTGACTACTATTCGGCCTTACATGGCTCCTTCTAAATTAAGCATAGGTGATCAGGCCATGCATAATTTAGGACTAGCAATGCGATTCTCATCTTCGTCAAATCAGTATTACATATCATATGATTTAAAATATGTATATAATGTCATTTGTAAAAACAGGAACAAAAATAAAATATGAAACTTTACGCCAATAAGTTACTAGCTAGATATTTAAATCAACCATTTTATTGTTACAAGAATTCTTTATAAGACCAATCGTTGAACAATTTATGAAAATTATATTAAAATAATATAAATTAATTTTATAAGATAACCTTCAAGTATCTAATAATGCCCAAGTAAATTATTTTGTAAAATGATTTGCAAACAATATATGGTTGATTTTATATGGTAACTTATAAAATAGAGAGTGGGTTACATGAGGGTAATAAAGGGTAGTTCAAGACAGTCAATGAAATGGTTACAAGGTGATAAGGTTTCAAAAGATTTAGCCAGAATCGTAGTGAGACACGTGTCAAGATGATAACGAACGATATGAAAGCAAGATCTTCAACCTCGGCCCGGATGAGTGGTACGTTAGAAGCAAAGAAAGGCTATGTAGAATGACAAATAAGTCATAAATAAAATAAAGGAGTAAGGAATCCGTATGTGTTCACATCGTAATTCATTTGAAAAAAATACACTTTTAAGAAAACTAGATCATCAGTTTTCAATTGATACAATTACTCCGAAAAGTTCTATTTTTAAACGTTTTCAATGTAATCAGTGTTCTTAGTTATAAAATATCATTAGTTAAAGTTTTGCGAGATCAACGATCTAAAAAAAATGCTTCAATCTATATTTTTGAACTCTATCAGTTTTGACCTTTTTAGTCTATTTTGACTTTTTGGATTTGACTAAACCAATTATTTCACTAATTGACATTTTAAGACTCGAAGTCTAGAGTAATTTGGTGTAAAACGATGGTTTGAACAACTTTCTAGTTTTACTCCAGGCTTGAACCGGATTAAAAATGGACAAAAATGCCCTTGCATTAAATCTATCAACAAAATGATATTTTTGAAATATGCAGAAAGTAAATTCTTAAATTTTACAATTTCAAATGAGCGTAACTTGCTCGTTTTTATGGTTTACGGGTAAAATATTATGTCCTAAACGAACTTCTCAACAGGTAGAAATATATATTTTTATATCTAAGTTATAAAAATATTTTCTCGACACTGTTAAATTTCCTGTAAAGTTTCTATACAAAGTATATTTTTCGACACAGTTTGAAATTAAATCCAAATTTCATAATAACTCATAATTAATGTACATACAAGACTTGTGGATTCCATAAAGACGAAAGAGAATAAATTATATAATTAATCATGTAAAGAAAACACAATATAGAAATGGTTCAAGAATGCCAACGATAATCTGAGAGATAAAAAACGACGCATGAAATCCGTGTCTTCGATTTCAAGATGCAATGCAGGAAGGTCTCTTCGCAGCGTGATTTTCCAAAATCACAAGACATACCGAGAAAGAAAGGAAATATTAACAAATCGCATTCCTGAAGCGAGGAGGGTTAATAAAAAGGGAAGGTACAGATTTATAGAAATACAATCGTGTTCCAAACAATCGCCACATGATAGAGGATCACTTACAGGATGACGATGATGATTTCGAGGTACACCGTACGTTGTAATTCGAAGTCAAAATGTGGAATGGTCAATGAAGTTGAATGTAGTCCATGTACAATTGTCGTGTAAAATGGTGACGTACAGGTCAATCAAGGTTATGAAAACCCACGATATTATTCAGCACAGATTCAATGAATGCCTCGAGATGTGTGACTCACACGATGTCTTTTAATCTTTTTCGGAGACACATTGAGCTACACAATGGTCTATAGACTATTTTCCAAGACATTCAATCACAAATAGTCGACAAGCAAAATGGATATCTAAATAGATATCTTAAAAGAATTAAACAATGAAAGCAACACGCACTGTTGAAAGTGAAAATCAGGAGTTTCATCGAAAACAACACTTCTTAATCCCGAACAATGGTATCTCGAGAGTATGCACAACATGTAACAGAGAGTCGAGAAAAACAGACGGTTCAAAACGAACGAGCATATGAAGTCAGTCGTATCACGCATAAATGAATATCAATAGTACTCAGAAAAATGAGCATGAAAAGTCGGCAGCATACGCGCTCTGAATACAAGTAGGTAACGTCATAACAATATAAAATCATTGCAACAAGATAAATTCACAAGAATTCAAGAAATACAGTATAGGTAGATGTAATCACAGTAATATCGAATGATAATTCATGAAGCACAAAATCTTTGAATAGACATAGTAATTATCGTCACTAGGGTAATGTAATATTTCAACATGTAATTAGGTGATGAAATACTACAATGATAATTAAAAGTACATAATAAGGATTAGAGAGTTACCCGCGCAGATATCGAACAACATTGGCAGATTCTGCGTTTAACACTTAAAACATGAAATAATTGAACTTTCGGTTATAGACTAAGTTTTGAAAAACGACTCAGTTCCCTATAACCACCGCTCTGATACCAATCTGTGAGACCCCTAGAATCTAACATGGAACAACTAGGCAACGAAGGGGTAAAACGTCATGATACAAGAAACAATGAATTACATTTGACACAAAGCTGACGTATTAAAAACATATACATTACATCATAAAAGATCAGATTTTTACTACAAAGGTCCCAGAGTTTTATAAGCGGAAAATCTATTATTTTATCATGATTTATAACATATGGTTGCCAAAAAGATAGAATAAACTTTTGACAGTTTTTACTAAAAACAGTCTTTTAAAAGAATCACAGAAATCTCCAAGCTGTGATAAAATCCTGCGGCTCCCATCTAAGCAAAGCTAAGTAATAATACCTGAGATTAAACATGTAAAATCGTCAACATAAAGTTGAGTGATATTCATAGGTTTAGCAGTAAAGGTGTAGAACACAAGCATTCATTTGTAAACACGAATTATGGAAAATGGTTATGTACAGTAACCATCGTCCGAAATTATTATTATTATTGCAGTTCAGTTCATGAACCGAAGCTTAACTCAATGTAAGTTCCTCTAGAAAGTATTCAGCCTAAATACTCAAGTATAAACAAATATTAGTGCGTCATGGTAATCGGGACGAGGATAGTCAATCCCAATGGATCCACCCACAATATTCGCGCTTCGTGCAATGCACACAGGACAATTAACGGGTCATGATCAGGAGAGGAAACTCAAGGCTAGACTAAAAAGCAATAATAATATCGAAAGTCAGGAAAGCATACACGTTTTGGATAGCATACAAGTTCTGGATAGCATACAGTTTTTAAATGGTTGTGTTCCACCATGTAAAATCTCACCCCGTGCTTAGACACCATGTACAAGTAAAAAAGGGCTATGAACTCAACTTAGCCACGTGGTAAGTCAATCACGGTACTCAGCAACTGAGTAGAAACAATGGTAGTGAGACGATCACCGACGATATGGATGCCTTGGAAACACGAAAACCGCAACCTATCAAAATAAGGCGCGCGTTAAGACTCGAATTCAAGTATCGATATGTACCAAATATAATATGACTCAAATGTTTTCAAAGTATTCATATTTTAAAACCAATGACACGAACCAAATAAATTCGTACTAACCCATTTATCCAACACTACCCTATTAAACACTTGTGCACTTGAAATTGACCCGTCATACGACGCCAAGTCAATGCAAGTCAAACTATCCCTTTACCTTACTTGGACCAGTAGCTAAGTCATTTATATAATGACTAAGCACTTGAGTAAGTCACCATGTCCGATGGTGAATACTCAAACTCACGCAACACAAGCATTGAACTATGTGTCCAAAATAAAATCAGCAAGTACACCCTGAATATACACACCGATCTACCCTATCTAGACTTGTCCGATTTAGATGAAAATTGGTTTCAAGGTTACTTATAACCTGTGTAAAACCTCACAAAAGTTTGAGTCAAAGTTCAAACTTTAAAACCCACCAGCTCGACACTTTACTCGACTCCAAATTTGGGACATATTGTACACTTGTTTTATAAAACCGTTCATACCGCTTTAAAAGTAATAACTTGACAATCCGCCTTTTAAAACCACTACTAGACTCATCAAATTAAGTTTATAAACTTTGAAAATCAGTAGTATCCATAATCTAACCAAGCCAAAAGTCCCCGAGAGTCGACCCAAAATCAGCCACAATTTCAGATTGTGCCGATTTGCGTCTCCCGGTACACGAATACTAAAACTAGCATAACCTTTGACTCTTAAAGAGTTAGAAGCTCTATCTTATATCAAAACGAGCGTCTTGGAAAACTCTACAATAAAATCAAATAATCTCAGCCTATCTCAAACCTTAAACCCACGAAAAATCTGTTCTAGATCTGTTGTCCCAAAATATCCTTTTAGAAATCATAACAAATAAATTTTCCAACCAAGACTACTCATTCCCATACCTATAGAATCACTCTACCATCATACCCATCAACCAAACACTCCTAAAAACACTTGTATGACAAATTTAACAAAATCACATATCAAAAACCAAACTTTTTAGGATCAAAAAGTGACGATCTTACCAAGATCATCACATGCATGATGATTATAACATAAACCAACCATAAATCATAAAAATATTAAAACCTTGATGCATGTATATGATTTTGGTGTCAAAAGAATGACAAGATGATTTCTAACGTGGGTCTTGAATTAGTTTTATTTAAAACAAGATCAAAATCAATGTTTTTGGGTGTTTTTGGTGATTGATGGTGGCGGCAAAAGCAAGGAGAAAGGGAGAGAGTTGTGAAAATTTTGCTAAATTGTGTTTTGTATATTTTTGAGTGGAAGAAATTTAGTTTTTATATGGTGTAAAGTTAGGGCCAAAATTGCCAAGTTTTAAAACTTGTGGACTTAAGAACAATGAATAGTTTAAAGGGTAGAAAATGACTATTAGTAAATATTGAAAATGTTTACGGGGCTCGAGTTTCATAAAAATACTTTTCAAAAGTTATAATGCATCATAAATATGATTATATGGTTTCCTGACACGACTTAATACGTAATTGAAACGAAATCGTCGAAAATATTAATTATCGCAACAATCGATAATGAAATGTAAAATTTTGGGCATCCGTCGGCATCACGATCACTAGGAATTCTTGCTGTACATTGATTTGAATAAACTCATTGTAAAACGCACGCGGGTGATTTTAAATCAAAAACTTTGATTTAAATAGATACAAAAAATAAAATAAGAATTTTATAATTCCCGATAAAGTATTTATCAATGATTAGAAAATACTTGAAAAGTATAATTTATTCAAATTATCATGATCTCAGGATTTACATATAAGAATACAAGAAAACGTAATACGTTGAAAAATTCAAGAAGCACGAATAAAATAATAAAATAATGCTGAGAAAGTACGGGTTCTTACATACACTCATGTTTTCCTAGACATATTCACAATTAATATATGAATATCTAATCTAGTTTTCTAGATCCTAACGTACACACAACCAATCAAGAAGTAATAAACACGTAAGAATAACATCGTAGCTTTCACGCCATCATAGACAAACACTAGTTAAATTGGCCAAGCATAGCAAAAGAAGAACATTGAAGACATAATCATATAACACATAAATATTATAATAATTAAATGAATTAAATAGTGTTATTCATATGATATCGGTGATAAGATTGAGTTTTTAAGAGTTTAGAAACCCTCAAATCGACCTACAATAGTTGCTTCAAACTACGGATTGTATGTTTGCAAAGGGGTATATTTATAGAGAGAAAGGGCCCATACGCCGTCGGGTTATAGCCGTGACGTCGTCTGGCCGTCGAATGTTCCTAGGGTTTTTATAGCCGACATGTAACGACGGTGTCAGGCTTTAGGGTCGACGTCATCTAGAGATGTATGACGACGGCATCAGGTAGAACTGGTGATGCTGTCTATAGCTCCTATTGTCACTATCTTTGTCTTCTTGATAAACTCGTGCATTCTGGTCCTATCTTATTTCATACTTCACACAAATAATAGAAAATGCTCTAAAACATTTTCAAATCAGCTCCAAGTGCTTCCAATCACTAAAACAACCAAATAGAAGAAGTTATGGCGTTTTAAGGCACTTTTAGAAAAATGTGGGGGGTAAAATGATCCTAAAAATATGTTTAAAATGACATCTCATCAAACATCCATATACTTGGAATTTACTTGTCCTCAAACGAATAAGCCTTTTTACCTTATATAGTTATACAAGGGGCAATTTACTTAATAATAAAAATAACTACAACACAAATAAATAGACTTTCGTTAGTAATGCGTGGGAATCACAAATACTAGCACCGCACATAAGTGTTTAATCTCACATCGCTCAAGTATGTGATTTTTGTAATACAAGGGGAAACGAAAACGAAATTTAATCACTCAATACTTAGTGTAGCATATAGATTACCATATGCTTGATAAATAATCAAACCTCCACTGCTATAGCAAAATCACCGCCACTTCATACCCTATTTTTTCTTAGTTACTTTAATTCGTAAACTAAAAACGTAAATGTAAATATAATATAATAGAAAATTAATAAAAAGCAAATATGTAATACATTAAAATACGGAAATTCAAAAAAATATCAAAATATGGAATGAAACTACAAATTCAATTACAGTACAAAAGAAAATATACTGGTATATCGGTAATTTCTCATACGAGACTAATCTTTTCCCGGATCTGAATTAGACAGGTCCACAAATATTTCTTACATGAATAACTCATACTTAGCTTCTTCTTGGTTCATTCTATCCTCCCGTTCTTTTTCAACCCTTGCTTCTGCTTCTAACGTCTTTTGTAATGCCTCTTCATCAAATTCCATTTGTCATTAGTGTTCCTTGGTAAGATGAAATTATTCGCGTACCTCATTTTCTTCAACTGGTTCCTCTTCCGTTGGAAATAAAAAAAAATTGGTTGAGTTGATGAACCACCAACATGGGTTTTTGAGCTGTAGTTCGACCTCGTAAAAAGTTGTGTCGGAGGTTAATTCGGGTAGTTTTTCCGTTGCTTCGAGTAGCTTTTCATTTTGGTTGATGATTGTTGTATAAGAAAATGAATGGCTGGTGAGTGATATTCATATGGAAAACTAACCGTAGAAATACGAATACAAATTTTAAATACGAAATTTAAATTACAATACAAAGTTTAGAATATAATACGAAATTTAAAAGTCAAACACTACAATTATTAAAGTTACAACATAAACTTTCTGATCGTGTTTTCCATGAAACGAAACAAATTTAGCTTCATTTGTCGTCTGTTTTAGTTGCTTCTCGAAACAAAGTGTTATGCATCTCGTAATCTATTTCATATTCTTATTTTAAAAAGTGTATCAAACCACGACGCTTTTTGGAATATCATTGCATTTCTTGTATGCCCTCCTCAAATCATCTTTGGCTATAAAAACGTTTTAAATGTCGTGACTAACTAAATTATCGTTTTCTGATGAACGTTATTTTTGTGGATTAGTTTTCTAAAAAAATCAATTTTATCGATGGTATGTAAAAATGACCAAGACATTTGTTATTTTTTGATTTTGGTTGAATATATGTAATTTGTTTGATAAAAGTAGGTATTTATGAAGATGTTATTTTTTAAGTTGGGTTGAATATATGTAATTTCTTCGATAAAAGTAGATATTTACGAAGAAATTTATGAAAATCTATAAGTAAAAAAGGATTAAAAAAATTAGACTAACGGATATATAAGTTTTAAGGCCTGAGATTCAGCGAACTCACGTTCCATTGGTTCTTTACCTTTTCTTGTATGCTCTCTTCAAATCATCTTTGACTATGAAAGCGTTTTTAAATATTGTGGCTAACTCAATCATCGCTTTATAGACGAACATTATATTTGTAGATTAGTTTTTTAACCAAAGTATCGATTTCATCGATGATATGTGAAATTGAAAAGACATATATTATTTTTTGATTTAGGTTAAATATATATATATAATTTGTTTGATGAAAGTGGATATTTATATAAAAGCTTATCGGTTTATAAGTAAATAAAGGTCAAATAAAAAAATTAGACTAACATATGTATATAAGTTTTAAGGCACAACTTTACTTGAGAACTCACGTTTAGCGAATTCTTCACCTTTTCTGCTACAATTTGTGTGCGAGTTTGAAAGGAAAAAAGAACAATAACTCATTCGTGAGACTCATAATATTGTTGTGAGATAGCCTCACTCCGCCAGCCTCATCATAGCTACCCGTTACAAATATTTATCTTTCTTGTCAACGTCTCAATAAAACGTCTTATTTTCTCAAATTAAATACTTCATAATTCATAATTATGTGAACTAGATTGTTTTAACTTATTACCTGCGTACACGTAAGTTTTCTGCTTGCTTTTCAAACAGATGATTATTCATTGAGCATTGCATTATGTTTGCAATTAACATTTAGTAACAAAACTTATTTTAGGTTATCACGTAAACGCTCAGTCATTTAGACATAACCTGTGACTTGTTTTCCAACATTGAATTAGACTTTATTGTTGCAAACATGCATGATTTACGTTTGCTTGTGGCAATGCAACACAAAAAAGTATTAGCAATATTTAATACGTATGTTTTATGAAGATGATGGTATCCTTTCACATTTCACAAAACTTATAGATAACATTGTTATCCTATTCGGGTGGGTAATGAGATGACTACCTTAGAATGTATTAGTAGATTATACGACAATCTTTTTTTTGATGGAATGCCATAAACTGTAGTTTTCTTATAATGGTAACTTTTACATCATTTCTTAATAGTTTTATAATTTTGGATACATTTTTAATTTGGAAGTTACCCATTAGACAAGATACAATTATATGAGCCAAACTTGTCACCTTTAGTGGACATTTAGAAAGATTAAGATTAGCGATATGTTCACGATTCCTTAAGTAGTACTAACTGTGGTGACACACAATTCCATTTTTATCTTAAATAATAACCCTATGATTCGACACAATTAAAAATATAATCTGATCCTTTCACAAAGGTTAAATTTGTGTGTGTTTCATTCGGCTACCTTAATCATAGATACAAAAACATGTACTTATGCCTGGTATGTTTGTGTGTGCCCATCAATGATTAAATCCTAAAACAAGAGTCAAAGTTGTAATGATCGTAATTTAGACTCTAAACTTCTCCAAAGTTCGTTCATTTGTCATGTCGTGTCACCAAAGGTGCTAGATCGTTTTCTTAGATGAATAATTAATTGCATGCATGAAAACTCGTACTCTCATGCTTAGAGGTTGTGTCTACACCAGCTTCTCGGGGATAATCAGCAAATGAACACCTCACATTTTACTAACATAATACCGTGGCTAACAAGCGAAGCGTAAACAAATACAGTAAACTACAATTAGTCAAATATCATGATTAGAACATTGCACCTATTCATTGCTCTTTTTTGTTCAAAGGATTAAAGGATAAGGTATTAATTATCGTTAATTGTCGTGTGTTTTGTGTAGCGTAAACAAACTTGATGCATAGGATAGAAACCATGCAATGACCTAATTGCGATTAGTTAAAGTTACCCAAGTTATTTACGGCACCTGATCTTTTCACAACTCGGTATATGTCTCGATGATGGGATGGAACAAGAAATGGAAATCGTGTGTAACTAAAACTGTCATGAACGAGCACAAAATTGATGTGTCTTACACATTTGTTGAAAACCACCTGTCTATGTTACAGTATAGATTATTCTCGACGATTTAATGTTGGCGTGTCGGGATTTCTGTAAAAAAAAGCCATCCGTAAATTTTTTGACCAACCTGTTAGATGAAAGAGTTACTGATACACCCCTAGCAGGTTGTATCGGGATAAGCACCACTTTAGCGGGTGCGAGCTCCGTAAGAAAAGACAAGAAAAGAGAACCAAAGATTTATTGGACAAAAAGCTTAACTTTCATTATTCAGAGGGTCGATATATATAGCATCGAATACCCCAACTTGCAAAACAAGACACATAACAAGACATAATACGACACAATACGACTTATTCCAGAAACACAATACTTTCCTAATTGACATGATGCAATTTGCAAATAAGATAACGACAGATTATACGACATAATCTTTTAGCCATACGGGCTTAGTTATGGCCCTCTTGGGTCGCAACTCCTTGTTGGGCTCGGTCGTAACATTCTCCTCTCCTTCAGAAATCACCTTGTCCTCAAGGTGGTAAGTCGGGTAAGTAGACTGAAACTCCGTTAACCACTCCCAAGTTGCTTCTTCTGGTGACCTTCCATTCCATTGAACCAAAACTTGTTGAGCTGGAATGCTATTTCTTAAAATCACTCTTGTAGCACAAATTGCCATAGGTTGCTCCACTGGTCGCCCCTCATGCATCTCCTCTGGCAAATTAGTAACAACTTCCGAACCCGTCCATGAAAATGGTTTAAGTAAGGATACATGAAAGACAGGATAAATCCTGCTCGAATCCGGAAGAGCTAATCGGTACGCCACCTTGCCCACACGTTCTAATACTTCAAATGGCCCATAATACCTTTTGGCCAATTTGTTGGAATGGCGTTTAGCCAAAGTAACCTGCCTATAAGGCTGTAATTTAACAACCACCATTTCACCGATATTGAATTCAACATCTCGACGACTCTTATTAGCTTGCATTTCCATACGGTGTTTGGCCACAATCAAATTTTGCTTAAGTTGACGTAATAAGGCATCACGCTTAACCAACGCCTCCTCCATAGCCGCTATTTTTGATGATCCCAACGGGTAAGGAATAATCGACGGTGGCACTCGTCCATATACCGCTTGGTATGGCGACATTTTGATACTACTATGGAAGCTTGTATTATAACTATATTCCGCCCATGGTAGCAAACGTACCCAATGTTGAGGTCGATCCGACATCATAGCCCTTAAATATTGTTCAAGCCCACGATTCACCACTTCTGTTTGACCATCCGTTTGAGGATGATAAGCCGTGCTATGATTCAACTTAGTTCCACTAAACTCGAACAAATGCTTCCAAAATTTACTAACAAAAATAGGATCACAATCGCTTACAATTGTTTTAGGAATCCCATGGAGCCTAACTACCATACTCACGAAGAGGTCAACCACCCGAGGCGCGTTGAAACTAGTGGGCAACGCCCAAAATGTGCATACTTAGTATACCGATCCACCACCACAAAAATAACAGACAAGCCATTAGAAATAGGTAACCCGGTAACAAAATCCATGGAAACATCCTCCCACACCCGGGTCGGCGTCGGCAAGGGCTGTAACAATCCTCCAGGAGCTTGTGTGGAGTACTTAGTCTGTTGACAGATGAGACACTTCCCGATAAAATCGACTACCGACTTTCGCATGCCTTTCAAGAAAAATAATACACACAAACCCACCAACATTTTCTTTACACCACTATGCCCAGCCATAGGTGTATTATGAAATTCAGACAATAACACTTTATTGAGTTTAGAATCAGATCCAATGTAGTAACGATCCCGAAATACTAGCACACCTTGCTCACGACGGAAACCTTTCAGCAACTCATGCTGATCTAGCCGGAGATGAATTTGTTTTAATTCATCCAATGTTTCATTATCCTTCCTCAGGTCCTCAAGAAACCCGACCACTGGTTGACTCAAAGACATAAAAGCAGCCGTCACTTCCTCCTCCTTCTCAAATCTTCGTGACAACGCATCAGCCACAGTATTAGTCACACCCGGCTTATATTCAATAAGGAAATCAAAGCCCATAAGTTTACGAACATATTTTTGTTGTAATGGTGTTTGGATAACTTGTTGCATAAGCTCTTTAAGACTCCTATGATCCGTGCGTATAGTAAAACGACGCCCAAGTAAATATTGCCGCCATTTATAAACGGCTTCAACAATGGCAAATAACTCCTTTTGATAAGTGGAGGCTAAACGCATACGAGGTCCTAACTTTCGACTAAAAAAACTTAAAGGATGTCCCTTTTGCATTAGCACCGCACCAATCCCAACCGTTAATGCATCAGCTTCTACTACAAACATCTCCTCAAAATTCGGAAGACCCAATATTGGCGCACAAGAAATTCGTAACTTGAGATCATCAAAAGCTTTATTTTCCAACTCCCCCCACTTGAACCCTTGTTTCTGAAGAAGACTAGACAAGGGTGAGGCAATAGTAGCATAATCTTTAATGAAGCGCCTATAATAACCCACAAGTCCTAAAACCCACGTACTTGCCGCTGATTTGTAGGTACGGCCCATTCCACGACAGCGGCTATCTTTTTGGGATCCATCATAACGCCATCCCCAGAAATAATATGACCCAAATAATCTAGTGTTGTAGCCCCATACACACACTTAGAATGATTAACATAGAATTGATGATCCTGTAAAGACTGAAAAACACATTCCAAATGCTCCAAGTGTATAGCGAGAGACGCACTGTATACCAATATATCATTAAAGAAAACAATCACGAATTTACGCAAGTATGGAGAAAATAACCTATTCATGGTTGCCTGAAAAGTCGAAGGCGCATTGGTAAGGCCAAATGGCATAACCAAAAACTCATAGTGACCGTCATGCGTGCGAAACGCCGTTTTGTACACGTCCCGCTCATGTACCCGTATTTGATGATAGCCCGCCCATAGATCCAATTTGGTAAAAATAACGGCGCCCCCTAATTCATCAAACATCTCATCCGCAGTAGGAATGGGAAATTTGTCTTTAACCGTTACCTCATTCAACGTCCGGTAATCCACACAAAAGCGGTAACTCCTGCCTTTCTTTTTAACCAATAAAACCGGTGATGAGAACGGACTTTGACTAACACGTATAATACCCTGACTTAGCATCTCATTCACTAATTTTTCCATTTCCCCCTTTTGATAATGTGGATAACGATAGGGTCGGACATTTACCGGTTTCGTATCTGGATTTAAATGAATTCGATGGTCAATACTACGTTGAGGTGGAAGAGTAAAAGGTACCTGCAAAAGCGACTCAAATCGAGCACGAAGCTGCTCGACTTCTGGTGGAGTTGCCAAAGCAGTCGCGGCTGTAATGCCCTGGTCTTGCCATTCGGGTGCCAAAGTATACAACTCATAGACCCCATAAACATCATCTGTTTCCAATAGAACACGCATGTGGCGGAGACTAATTTGTTTCATCCGCAACGATTTCTCCCCATTTAATTGTTACCCACGTTCCAACCATGTAAACTCCATCGTCGGTAGTGAATAATCGTGAGTGACTTTGCCCAATTATTGCAGCCATAATACCAAGAACTATATCCGGCCCTTTCATCGGGAGCACATACAAATCCACATCCATTCGTAACCCCTGAATATCCAAGGTCACCTGCGCGCATAAATTTTCACACAATAATGTTTCGCCACTGCCGATGTACACTCGAAACGGCTTCGTACTTGTGACCGCTAATTTCATTCGTTCGACCACTCCCGACTGAACAAAGTTGTGCGTGCTACCATTATCAATCAAAATGTGCACCTTACCAGATCCCAACACACCCTATAGTTGCAACGACCGTGGACTCCCGTGCCCAACCAAAGAATTGAGGATTGATATATCCCCGCTTTCCACAGCCTCAACATGCTCATATTCAAGAACCTGCTCCTCGTCGCCCTCCTCATCAGCTATTAACAGTAAAAACTTACCGGGACATTTATGACCCTTTACCCACCGGTTATCACAGTTAAAACATAACCTTTTACTAAGTCGTTCTTGGCGTTCCGCAGGTGATATCCATTTAATAGGCAATGGTTTGGAAGTAGCTTGGGTAGTACCTGATGACGGAGTGGGAAGCAACGGAGGCTTACTTGACTGTAGCACAGTGGCGGTCAACCGTGGTGATGGTGGCTTTTGTGGTCCACTTCCTGATGCAACAGTAAAGGGACTGCCCAACAGTCACTTGTCCAACGATCGGCCCTCGTTGGTCATCCAAACGAGCTTCGGTAACCCTGGCCAAGGCAAACGCATCCCCCAAACTCTTGGGTTTGGCAACAAGCAATTCGCGTTGTAGGTTTGGTTTAAGACCAGAAACATAGAACGAGATAAGAAAACTTTCTGATATATTAGAAACCCTATTCATCAACTTCTCAAAGTCACTTTGGTATTGAGCAACAGTACCTGTTTGAAGCAACTTTGACAACGCCCCTTGCGGATCTTCATATTTGGAAGGCCCGAACCGATCCTTCACGCTTGTGACAAACCCGTCCCAAGTGGTAACCAATCCATTCCGTGTCATCCAGCGGAACCATTCCGCGGCATCAGCTTCTAAATTGAATCCCACAATCCCTATCCTTTGATCAATTGGAGTATTAAGCAATTTAAAATACTCATTGATAGAAAAAATCCACCCTCCGTATCTGCACCAGAGAATTTAGGAACATCCAACCGCATTGACCGCGGTAACCCTGCTCCTGGATCAACACCACCGCTATTACGAGTCTGAATCATATTCCGTGTAGCTTGAAATTCCACTTGCAAAGCCGCAAACTGAGCCTGGATGGCATCAGCTTGTTACTGATGCGCCGTGGCCTGTTCTTTGAGCAACAAACGAATTTCGTCCACGTCCATGAGAATGAAAGCACCAATTGATACACCCCTAGTAGGTTGTATCTGGATAAGCACCACTTTAGCGGGTGCGAGCTCCGTAAGAAAAGACAAGAAAAGAGAACCAGAGATTTATTGGACAAAAAGCTTAACTTTCATTATTTAGAGGGTCGATATATATAGCATCGAATACCCCAACTTGCAAAACAAGACACATAAGAAGACATAATACGACACACTACGACATATTCCAGAAACACAATACTTTCCTAATTGACATGATGCAAATAAGATAACGACAGATTATACGACATAATCTTTTAGCCATACGGGCTTAGTTATGGCCCTCTTGGGTCGCAACTCCTTGTTGGGCTCGGTAGTAACAGTTACACTCAGACCAGCCATTTTTATTTTTGGATGAGTTGGAGGTAAACATGCATGCGTTGATTTGACAAGGGTTTCTTTTTCGTGGGGTTAAGCAGTCAGAATTTCACAATAGGTAAGGCCGCTTTAAAAGTCGCCTCGTGCAAAGTGACTAATACGAGAAAGCATGTGTTTAAAATCAACACGTGTTTATTCTTTTCGCGTTTGATGATTTGGTTTCCTTACACATGAGGTAGTGGAGCTACTTACCATAATGTAAGTGATGTTTTGACACGTAAATCTACAAATGTTGTACGTATTTAATAGACTTGATTTTACAATACAAAAATGTCTAGTAAGACATTTTGTTGCCCGTTTGTCTTCTCTATCCATGTAAATTATAACTATTGAATTAATAATACGTGATTGACCCAAATAAAAGAAGAAATTTTACACATTTGCGTTTAAGTCGGACGATCGATGTATACTTTTTAACATATGTTATTACGGTAAGTGTATTAAAAAAATACTTATAGAGAAAGATTATTCTGGATACCTTGTATCCTTTGGATGGACCAATCCCCACCTTTCATCCAACAAAGATCAATAGCCTAAATTAATCTCACTTTATTAATTAAAAACAGAGGGCTATTTTGGTCTTTTTACCCCTTCCACCTAAAAATAGTACATCCCATATCTCAGATCTATGAGATCGATACTTCCTCTTTTCTTCTTCTTCTCTATAAAACACACACACACACACAAAGACATCTTCGATCCATATATGAAAATGGTTCAGTTAATCGTTTGTTTTTTTCTTTTATCACTGATTACGTCATCTCATTCCTTGCTCGAATACGACTATTGCGATTCATGTCCTCAAGCACAATGAATTATCAAGTCCACTCTTTGTCGCATTCACGATCAACACAAAGGTGTTGTGTCTGTTATGCTTCGTTTAGTTGTTCACGATTGTTTCATACATGCTCGATCTCGTAAATCCATTTATTTTAATCAGTTTCTTCGTTTAGTTAAGATTGTGTTTATTTTAGTGTTATCATTGATTGATTAACTGTTAATTCATGTGATTGTGGATGTGTTGGTTACTAGTATTTTTTTGTTATTTTTGTTGTTGTGTAGGTTTAGGAGTAACATAACTTGAAGATAGTTTGAGTAAGCATAGAGAAGCATTTGTTGAAGTTGTGAGATAAGCATAAGGCAAAGTTGAATTCTTAATCTACGTTGAACATATGTTTCATATATGATGGATTTATCATATATGATATATGAAGGTATCATACATGATAATATGATAATATGCTTGAAAACAAATACAAGTAAGTCTGTGATCTTCTGGTTGGTAATTAAAAGTTAGTTGTGTGTATATTATCATATTTGATCATTTAGTTGAAATTCAGCTTCTATAATTTATCATATTTGATAATACGGTTGAAATTCAGCTTCTGTAAGATATCATATTTTATAACCTGTTTGTGGAATATTGAATTCCCAGCTGAAAGAATAAACAATAGCATGTGCATGATATGACAAAAGACGAGTGTCAAGTTTGCAACCAAAGTGTTGATGCATGGAATTAAGATCCATTGTTTTAGTCATTGACTGGCTTATATTTTAGTAATTTGTATAAGATGTTGTAATGCTTTAACTTTGTAATGTTAATAAATCAATGAGTTTTTTTTGTTAAATATGAAAATGGCGTAACATCTGCGGATGTAACTTTTTTGATAATATGCCTCTTTTGTTAATGTTTTTATCATTTGAAGCATAGTTTTTACCTTTTTATTAGTATCATATATGATAGTGAAATATCATATATGATAATCCATGTAACTCTTAAAATTTCCCATATATGATAATGCATTATCATATATGATACTCAAAAGAAGTTTGATAGACTAAAACAATGGGTTTGCTGAATTTATGATTAAAACAAAGAGTATGTTGGATTCATGATTAAACACTTGTTCAGTAAATAAACAAGAGTAATTTTTGAAAATAACATATATGATAATTCAAACAAAATGTATTTACCTACGATAGATTGATATCATATATGATAAACACTTATACATAATCAAAAGATAAAAAAAACAAAAAAAAAATCTATTAAATTCATGATTAACACCAAAAATATTCTCTTGTTATTGAAACTACTCTTCTTCTTCTTTAATCATTTCTTCTTCATTTTCAACGAAATCTAATTTTTCTTGAACAACTTCCTCCTAGGCCACACCGAATTAATGTTGATACTTATACATACTCGTGCACGTCCAATTTCTATGATAAGTACCCATGTCTACTTTGCTTAACCGAACAATTGCAACATCTCTCTCTTCTCGTTGTTGTGTTTGCACATTTTGCATTTATACAAGACAGAAAAAGAGTTTCAGGGTCAAGCTATTTATAATATGTTAAAAGTAAAAAGTCATGTACAACATCATATATGATAGAAGGCGGGTTTCAGGAGCTTAAAGAAATTTTATGTAAATTAGTCATAAAATCTAGTTTTTTCTTTGATTTGTTAGATACATCATATATGATACCTCATGTATCATATATGATATACCGATCATATATCATAGATCATGTATCTATCATATATGATAATTGTACCACCCCATTTTGGTAAATGGAATGTCACGCGTGATTATGGCGTGTCATCAAAGCATACAAGGTAAATGTCTTAAAAACATTAAATGACCATGTGTAAAACCCGCATGCTTTTACCATGAATATTACACTTAGTAAACGTACGTACATATTAAAACTTTCCTTTTATAACATGAACACGTGTCACGATTATTAATTTCAGAATTTATGTACGTATTATTGCATGATAAGTATTAAGTACGTGTTAGTACACGATAATTATTAACAATAATAATTATAATCACGAACATGAAATCTTGAACGTAAAAATCACGAACACGTAATTACGTACTTAATTAATATAATACGATTAATATCGTTACGTACAAGTATTTATATATAAAATGAATAATTATAACACGAAAACACGAGCATACGAACATGTAAAATAAAGAACGGGAAAAATTTCGTGTTTTTCCCTTGTTGGCTCTTATGCCGCGGCACCAAAGAGACAAGGGCCAAGCCCACTTTGTTTTTTTTACTAAATAACAAAAAGGGGAAACACTTTTTCATTTAATAGAGTTTTTAACAAAAATCAAAAACCCTTAGCCTCCTTGTTTTTCTCCTTGGCCGCCGAGAACACAACACCACAAGGGGTGTTGATTTGATTTTGGTTGATTAATTCAAGCATCGTGTTCGTGTTATTAACCTCCATTTGTTACACGTATTCGGTAAATCAGTTATCCCTTTTATTTTAATCCTTTTTTATTTAATTATGAACACATGAATATGAGATTAAATAAATAAGTAATTAAAAATATGTCATGTAATCATGGGGGGTAAAATTAATGGATGTTTTCGGGTTGGTTTGCTCGGTTCGACACCCAACCGAGATCCCCATGGCTCTCGGCGTGTCTTTGGTTTCGCACCACCAACCGAGATCTCGTGTCTCGGTGGTGTTGGTCTCGGTCGGAAAACATGGACAAGGGACCTCGACGTGAGTCGGGGTGTCCTTGTGGTGTTTGGGGGTCTCAGCAGCAAGGAGCCACCACCACCGGCACACAGCCGGTGGCGGTTTTGGGACAAGCAGGGGGAATACGGCGCAGCAGGGGAGAACCACCGGCACACAGCCGTGGGAGCGCCTGGTGGTGATATTACTCGAGCATTGGCAACCGGCCGAGCCAGTTTGCCATTGTTAAGGGGTGTTTGGTTGGTCCGGTTCATGGGGTTTTTGGTCCGTTCACGACATGTCTAAATTAAAGTCACGGGTCCGGTTCATGACTAAAATTGTACAAGTATTGTATTTTTACAAGTTATTATTTTTAACTAAGATAATTAAATTAATTAATAAACATGACTTATAATTAATTTAATTAACCATGGACTTAGGTTAATTATTATTTACAAAATAATACACGTTTAACCTAAGTATTTATTTATTTAATTTAGATTATATTATTAATTAATTATTAAGACACGGAATATAATTAATTAATTAATAAAACAATGACTTATGTTATAATTAATATAATATTAATACATGTTTTTAACCTAAGTATTTTATACACCTTAATTTAATTAAATCATGCTTATATTTAATTAAATCATATAACCTATAGTTTATTTTAATTAACATGATATTATTAATAAACTATACTAGTAATCACATGACTTAGGATTATTTAACCAGTGAACTGATGCTTATATTGTTAGCTTATCGATCCAGTTTAATTCTAAATATGGAAACTTTCTAATTCAGGAAACTTACTATTTTTGGAAAACTTTCTATTTTTAGAAACTGGTCTATTTTAAGAAGTTAATCTATTTTTTTGGAACTTCCTATTTTTGGAAACTTCTCTATTTTAGGAAACCTGCTATTTTTAGAAAGTTACTTATTATTACACAACAAGTATAATAATACAAGAAATACAAGTAATACATAATCACAATACGTAGAATACATGATAAACACAACATAATCTTAAAATCAGTAAAACAAGCCAAGAACATATAAAACAAGCTAAGACATGATATAAAGCAGTTACGTGCTCAGTAAACAGAATACTTATACATGGTACACTATTTATGTATCATTAGTGGCACCGAAGTAGGACTTTCATGCTTTCGTCTTCTTCGTTCACTAGACATAAGGTACGGATTTCTCATCCTTTCAGTATGGACATTCTTTCCTTATTAGGATTCCCTGTTTGCAGCCACTGTTTTCCCAGTAAATTTTTATATGTTTGATTACTTATGTTAGTTTAAGACCCTAAGCCATATACATTCATGACAAGTGTCACCTAGTTATGGAGGTACCATAACCATAACACTAGACGCACCAGTGTTATGACTTTCCCACGGCGAAGTGATTGCTCGTGGCGTCCCTTTTCAGTTTTGGCCATTATATTATATTATCAGGTTGGGCGTATGGGTGCATCCTAGTTACATGTTTATGAGTATTATTAGAGTGAATGTGATGTGTGCCTTGCATCCTTCACTAGGAGTTGATCCCTCCTACCCAGACTATTTAATTAGAGGCAACCCATGTAATTGCATGACGAGGTATCCCCTCCAAGTATTCATGCACGGTGGGACCTCATGACCTATATGGGCTATTTGGCTAATTAATATAGATTTTCATAGAAACATAAGTCTTTTCAAACTATAAAACCAGTTTTATGAACATGATTCCAGTTTGCTTAAGAACTTTATATTATTCCGCTGCTATTAGTCTTATATGCTTATGCTATTCTATGTCATACTTGTATATCCGTGCAATGAGCATTATGCTCAGCCTTTTTCCTTTCATGTTCCCAAACGGCAGGTACTCAAGGGCGCTCGTAGACATTAAGCGTACGTGCATATGGATTGGAAGCTATCTAGCCTTCTCTACTTTATGCATTTCATCATACATTTTGCTACTTGTTTCTTTGGACATTGTTTAGTCCTTTTCCTTTACAGTACTTATGTTTGTGTGTGATGAGCTTATACTTAGGGTACCGATGTTTGTTTCCGGTATTTTTCTTTTCATGGTCATTTAATGTTTTAAGACATTTACCTTGTATGCTTTGATGACACGCCATAATCACGCGTGACATTTCATTTACCAAAATGAGGTGTTACAATTATGGTATCAGAGCCAAGGCTTCGACCTGTAGGCTCTCAAAACATGAACTGTGATTAGTGGGTAGTCATTATACATGATCTCATCGTTCTTTTCGGGCTTTAAATGCACAAAAATGTCATAATATACCATATATATGCTTGTGTTTGTTTACTTGTGTATTTTAGGTATGGATATCGTGAAAAAGACAAAAGATCACAAGATACAAGGAAAAACAGACACGAGAAACGAAGCCGTACAAAGAACCGGGCCCTAATTCATGGAATATTCAACAAATACCCTTGAAGACTTCAAGATATGCAAGATTGATCCTCAATGAATGAAGAAATGACACTTAAAACCCTTGTATATTCATAATTACAAGTTTGGTCCCTTAAGTTTGTCAAAATTACACAAAAGGTCCTTCTACTTTGAAGAAATGGCAAGTTTAGTCCCTCAACAAATCAAAATTGCCAATTATGGTCCCTCATGAAGCCAAAGACACATTGAAGACCTTTGAAGATCAAGAATGTCCAAAATCAGTCCTTAAAATATGCAAAAGTGGCAAAAACAACCCTTGAAACACTTTTGGAAAAGTGTTGTGCCAAAAGTGTCAAAAGCTGAAAGTTAATAACAAAGGAAACCAAGTTTTGATGGCTGAAAACACGTTTTACCATATTTCCCAAAACAAAAGGGCCAAATGTGTATAACTGAAACATTTAAACACAAATTGTGCCAAACAACTTCCAATCCCCCAAAATCGAATCAAAAGTTACCACTGTTCACCATGATGAACCCAGTAACTCCCATCACTTAAACAAAGGGTAAAACTCAATTACCCTTACTCACACTTGATCCACACGCCTATAATCCCATCCCAACCTTAAAACCCTCACTCCCACTCACCAAGAGGCCCCACCATTCAAACCCGTCCACCAATCAAAACACAACTTGTTCTCCAAGCTTAGCCACGTGTCAAGATCAACAGCTGACACTCATTGCTTCATCACAAAGCTATTTTAAACGGTTTGGATGCATTTTGGACAGCTCATCAACAAGAAACGCCTAGAAGACCTCAAGGGCATTTTAGAGAATTCAGTGCTAGGGTTTGTGAATAGTGTAGCCTGGCATTTGCCTATAAAAGGAGACCTCAACATGTAAGAGTCCCTTTGTTCCAGTCTTTACCTTTTAAACTTGTAATTCCTTTTTGAAATTTATAAAAGTTGGTATTTTGAGAAAATTGTAATTCCTTTTTATGTTTTTGAAAGTTGGTATTGTTTAAAGGTGATTCTGAGTTCCATTGATTGTTATAAGTGTGCTTGAATCATTTGGTTCAAGGACGTTTATGTTTGGTAAGTTTTTCAAGTTTGAAAAAGCTTGAAAGAAGGTTTCTGATTTTGCTTATTTTTTTTGTACTAACCCTTAACCATAAGTTATAAGCTCTTGCAAGCTTGTTGACACCAAGCTTGTGAAGGGATTAGAGCCCTTGGTTGAGTTGTTTGCTGCTTGTGTTGAAGAAATCAAGTCCTTGAGATTCTACTTTGAACCGTCAACCAAGGCAGTCTTGCATCTCCTTTGTTGAAGTACCTTGGTCTTGTTCCAGTTGCTGAACAAGGTCCAAGGAGCATAGCTGGCCCTCCTAGGATGTTGTGGAAGGCAGGTATAACCTCTTGTTAAGATTCCTCTCAAAAATTTCATGTTACTGCCTGTTTTGGATTTTGAGCTTTGATTTTGTGTTCTTGTCTTTGTGCTGGTGATTTTTGTGTTTGATTATGTTAGTTTGTGCCTAGTAAGTGTTTTTGATCATTAAAATCAGTAGGTTGTGTTTAAAAATCAGAAGTTTGTTTGAAAAGTGGTTGATAAAGGATTGTTTGGGATTACTGGTTCATAAGGCCTTGTGGCCTTGTGCCCTTGGTTCTTAGGGTTTGGGAGGTCTAAACAAGTCTTAATATACACGTTTTAGTCATTGGTTAAGTTTCTGAAAGTTTGGAAAAGGGATTTGAAGTTTTTGCAAAAATCTGATAAAAGTGGTTTTGGAATTGGTCAAACACATCAGATCCAATAACTTCTTTGTTTGTTGGATCTAAGGTCTGAAATCGGGTTTGGGAATAGTTTAGGTGATAAGCTATCTATTGGCTATTTGGTTGTTGAATTTGGTGGCTTATTGTGATTACTATAGCTTATCAAAGTTGGCTGAAGTGGTCATTTGCATCAGCAAAGTGACCACCTCATTTTGTGATTGCATTTGTTATCCTAGTGTATGCCTTGTGATTTTGTTGCTTGGAACTTGTTTATGAGCTGCTTGTGAGTGGATTTTGCTATTTGGTGTACTTTGTATCTGGCTTATAAGCTAACTGGCTTATTAAGCCCTTATTGCCAAAATTTTCCATCAAAAGGTCAACTGACCTCTTGATTCACAAGGCCTCCTCCTTGAGTCCTTCACAAAATTTGCTTATAACAAGCCCATATATCATTCCTGATCATTTGGTGAACTTTGGAGTACTTTGACTTTTGGTCAAATAAGCACAAATTGGCTTATTTTTGAGAACTGCTTATTGGCACTTGCAACAACTTGGTTTTTGTAATAGAAATCATTTTTCTTAGCTTAATAACAAATCTGGAAGGTTACAAGTCTTTTGGTTAAGCTTTTGCTAGAAAACTAGCTTATTTGGCTTTTTCAGCCAGCTTATTTGCTCCCACAGCTTATTCTACTTGGCTTTTTGTGATTTTCTTGATTGCTTATTCTTAGTTAAGCTATTTGTGATCTTTTGCGACAAACTAGAGGTTCTGAGGTGCCCTAAATCTCAAACCCGACTATTTTGTCGTTTTGTGGATTTTTACTTTGCTTATTTCTGGCTTATTGAGTGTGCTTTTTCAAAATTTCTTTTTACAGATCTCATAAGCATCCCAAAAGAAGGTTGTGTGTCAAATTAGAGCTTATGGCATTGGCTTATTGCTTAATGGGCTGAAAAGCCCAATAAGAATAAGCTGCCTGCTTATTAAGCTGTGATAAGCTCACATTCAACTTTTGGGCCTTTAGAGTTTTGTGTTTAGAATTAAATTTTGAGTCAGATTGGACTTTTCCAAGTCAATTGGGCCAAGTTTGACTTTTTGGGCCCAAAAGCCCATTAAGGTTGACTGTTTTTGGTTTTGGCCCATTTGAGGGTCCAATAGGGGTATTCTGGTCATTTCACTTTGATTTTCTGTTTCTTTAGGTTAAAATAAACTAGTTTGCAAGTTTTTAGAATTTTTTATAATTTTTGGATTTTTAATATTATTTTAATATTATTTAATTATTAATTTTCAAATTTCACATTTTCCAACTTTTTATATTTTTCTTAGCTTTAATACATTAAAATAGGAATTTAGAAACTTTTAGAATAATTTTATCACTTCTAGATTAATTTTTATAATTATTTTAAGTTTTAAAAGTTTTTAAATCAATTTAAATAGTTTTTATTAGTTTAAAAATTTCTAAAAATAGTTTTTATTCTTTTTAGGTCATTTTAGAGGTTTACCAATTGAAAAATCTTTATTTGGGCTTTTTGATAATTTATTTGATTTTTAGGGCTTTAATTAGCATTTAAAAATTGAATATTTAATTATTTAAAAGGTTTGAAAAAGTTTTGATCATTGGTAAACTCTTAGTTTATTTATTTTAATTTTTGGTAATTTTTAGAATTAATTTTTATTTTTGTAGTTTTTACGGTTTTACGTTTTATCATTCTAGTAGTAATTTTCACGTCTTTGTCATCTTCTTTCTCATCCCCTTCTAAACCAATCATTAATCACAAACATTTAACAAGTTTTTCACACACATATACCTCCTTGGGAAACGAACTTGGAACTTCATAAGGGTCATTAACACTTGGTTTTTCCTAAAATCACTTGTTCAATACTTACCGCTCATTTACTCTCTTTTGTTTTCCTAAACAAGAGGTGTAATTTACCATAATCATTTTGGCGCCGCTGCCGGGGAGGTGTGTCGTGATTAATTTGCATTTTTGTTTTTAATATTAACCATAAATAGTATTTGTATTAGTAGAAATCTACTAATACGTATTATCGGTTTTCTTGGTTTTTCTTGTAAAAATATTATTAATATATTGTATTAAGTATCACAACAAATAAACAATATCTCCAAAAGTGTGAAAACACAACCTTAATTGGGATTTCATCACTCAATTATTGTATTCGAATCTCAAACAAAAGAAAGAGGGCAAAAATAGATAAATACTTTCGTGAAGCTCGATTTTGAAAAATACAAACTATAAGGTGGGTATAAGGCGGGTATTATAAAATATACCCTAAGGAAAAAGGCTCTTAAGTGCTTCACGCCGCCTCGTTTCCCCGCTTGCTTGTGAGTATTTTGAGATTGAAGGCTAATCGAGGGTTTTGCCGCCCAAAGTATTATTACGTATAGTATATTTGCTTGGTTTCTTTGTGATTAAACCCTCTTGAACAATTTGGTTTTCACCAAAGTTCTAAAGTCATTCGAAGGCGTTCACTCCACGTGATCGTTTTCATTCCTTTGAGGCTTCTTTAATCAAGATTTTGATTCGAGGAGAGATTTTGTAGATTGTTGTCTACGAAGATACACCAAAATCTAAAAAAAAAATTAAAAACAATCAAAAACACAAAAAAATTGAAAATTCACATAACACCCAAAAAGAATCTTCTTTGCTCACCTCCCATTCTTCGTGAAGTTTATGATCACTCGTAATCAAGCAAAACAAGCTCGTAAACGTCTTCAAAAGCAAGCCAATCAAGAGACGTTGATTGAAGAACAACCTCCAATTGTTGAACCTATTATAGAACAAGAAGTCGTCATGGCTAATCGTACTATGATGGAGTTGCTACAAGCACCCATCGAGGGTTTTGGAGAGCCATTGTGATTCCCGCCATCCTTGCGAAGAATTTCGAGATTAAGACGGGTTTAATGTCGATGTTGCAAGCAAATAAGTTTAGAGGTCATGAGAAAGACAACCCGCACTATCACATTAGAATTTTAACCGTCTCACCGCTACCACATGACGCCATTAAGATGATGTTGTTTCCATACTCATTAGATGGACCCGCAAAAATTTGGCTTGAGAAAGAACCGCCAAATTCGATTTTGACATGGGCCGATCTCGTTTCTAAGTTTGTGAACAAATTTTTTCAACCATCTAAAACAACACATTTGAAAAATGAGATTTCATGATTTGTGCAAAGAAATAATGAAAGATTTTCAATGGCATGGGAACGCTTTAAAGAAATGTTACATGAATGTCCACACCATGATTTTTCTGAATTGCATCAAATTGATACTTTTTATAATGGGCTTAATGATCATGAACGAGATTATTTGAATGCCGCCGCGGGTGGTAATTTTTTGTGCAAGACGACAAATGAGGCTTTGAAAATCATCGAGAATAGATCTAAGGTTTATAGCCCCTCGTAACACACCGAGTGTTGCCAATTTGGGTTCGTCATCATCGTCATCTTCTCGTAGCATTAATGCCTTACATGATGAAGCTAATGAGGAAAATCGGTTTTTTTGATAGATTTGCTAATCTTATGTCCCATTGGAAAGCTCAAGAAGCTTCAAATTCCACTTCGTTTAAAGAGGTTGCTAAGATTTGTTTGTCTTGTTGTGGAGCTCATGATCTTTCCGAGTGCATTACCGCGGATGGTAACACTTCGAGTGCTTATGTAGCAACGGGAACTTACAACCAAAACGGTCAAGGTTCCCGCCCAAATCAAGCTCCACCAAATCAAAATGTTAATAACTATCGAAATAACAACCAAGGTGGTAATTACCAAGGCAATTCACGTAACTACAACAAGGGGAATTATCAAAATGGGAATGGACAAGTCACTAATCAAAACCAAAACCGTGATTTTCAAAACACTACACAAGGTTTTCAAAATGCTTACACTAAAAATCTTCAAGGAGAGTTTTTGGATTATGCTAAAGCAAATGATGCTAAATTTGATAACATGCAACGTGAGATGATTAGCTTAAGATCCGAGTTGAAAAACGAGCTAAAAAATGAACTTGCTAATGAACTCAAAACTCATGCAAACAAAATGGAAGGAAATGTCCAACGTCTTCAACAACATCAACAAAAGATGGAATTAGGAGAACATGAGATTAAGCAAGAGTTATTAAAAGCGGATGCTAGGCAATCAAAATTTGAGGACCGAATGGCTAAGATGTTTGAAGCAATCATGTGTAAACCCTCTTCCTCGGGTGGTCTTCCTAGTGATACCATTGCAAACCCGAAGGGAGAAATGAAGGTTATTACTACACGAAATGGTAAAACTTTCAAGGAACCGATCTCTCGTCCAAGTACTTCTACGGAGAAGGAAATCGAGAAAGAACCCGAGGTGATGGTCGAAAAGGAGCACATTCCAATCCCACGAAGTACCGCTCAAACCACACCTACGGTTGAACCAATACCAATTGTGGAACCCGAGTTTCCAAGGCCGTTGCCTAATGACCAACCCATACCACCTTTACCCTACCCTTCGAGACGAAACAAAGAGAAGTTGCAAGAACGTAACAAACAACAAATCGAGCTTTTTATAAAGATGTTTCAACAAGTGCATTTTGATGTGAGTTTAGCCTACGCGTTGTTGTATATGCCTCGTTTCGCTTCCACTTTTGAAAGTATGATGAGCGATAAGGAAAAGCTTTCAAAGCTTGCTAATTGTTCTTCGGTTTATCTTAACCGCATACCGGAAAAAGTTGGTGATACCGGGAAAGTTTCTCATTCCTTGTGACATACAAGATATGAAAGAATGCCTCGCCTTGGCCGATCTTGGTGCGAGCATTAATTTGATGCCATTTTCCATTTGGAAATCACTTTCGCTTCCGGCTCTTATTCCTTCGAACATGTCTATCGAGATGGCCGATCATTCTACGATTTTAGCATGTGGAGTAGCCGAAGATGTTTTCGTGAAAGTGGGGAAGTTTTACTATCCCGTTGATTTTATAGTAGTTGACATCCCCGCGGATCCTCAAGTTCCTCTAATTTTAGGTCGTTCATTTTTAGACACTTCGAGATCGCTTATCGATGTTCATGCGAGAACTATCACTTTGAGATTTAACGAAGAGGAACTTGTTATAAACGCTACTCAAAACTCGAAACCTTCTCATGTTGATGCAATCGCTACCATCAATCACATTGACATCGTTGATGTGGTTTGCGATGAGTTTTCACAAGAAGTGTTAGGTTTTTCCGATAGCTCGTCAAGTGGCAATCCCACTATTTTGGATCCGATTCTTGCTAATTCCACACCAAATCTCACTCCATTCCAAGGAGGCGATCTCACTTCAAATGAAATCGACAATGAAGATGAGGTGTTGATTAGTGATGATACTTCTATTCCACCATTTCTTCCGCCGATGGAAGTTATGAGTGTTGAACCAAAATCTTCAATCGAGGAACCACCTATCCTTGAATTAAAAGATCTTCCTTCTCACCTTGAATACGCATTCTTGGAAGGTGATGACAAGTTGCCGGTTATTATTGCAAAAGGTCTTGCTAATGATGAAAAAACCGAGCTCTTGAAAGTTCTTAAGGCTCATAAAGGGGTAATTGCGTGGAAAATATCCGACATTAAGGGTATTGACCCAAAATTTTGTACTCACAAGATTTTAATGGAGGAGGACTACAAACCCGCAATTCAAAGTCAAAGAAGGGTGAATCCCAAAATTCACGATGTCATTAAAAAGGAGGTCCTTAAACTCCTTGACGCGGGAATGATTTATCCTATATCCGATAGCCCATGGGTGAGCCCAATCTATTGTGTCCCTAAAAAGGGAGGAATGACCGTTGTGCCTAATGAAAACAACGAGTTAATTCCCACTCGTGTTGTGACCGGTTGGAGGGTGTGTATTGACTACCGAAAGTTAAATGACGCCACTCGTAAAGACCACTTTCCTTTGCCCTTCATGGATCAAATGTTGGAGCGACTCGCGGGAAATGAATTCTATTGCTTTTTAGATGGTTTTTCCGGTTACTTTAAAATCCCTATCGACCCTCGTGATCAAGAGAAGACTACGTTTATGTGTCCTTATGAAACGTTCGCTTATCGTAGGATGCCTTTCGGACTTTGTAATGCACCGGGTACGTTTCAACGGTGTATGATGGCGATTTTTCACGATATGATCGAGAAGTCGATGGAAGTGTTTATGGATGACTTCTCGGTGTTTGGCAATTCGTTCACGTCGTGTTTATCTAATCTCGAGCAAATGTTAAAACGTTGTGAAGAAATCAATCTTGTGCTTAATTGGGAAAAATGTCATTTTATGTGTAAACAAGGAATCGTCTTAGGACATAAGGTGTCGAAGGCGGGGATTGAGGTCGATAAAGCTAAGGTAGACGTCATCGCCAAGTTACCTCATCCCAAAACCGTTAAGGGAGTTAGGAGTTTCCTAGGCCACGCGGGCTTTTATCATCGTTTCATCAAGGACTTTTCGAAAATCTCTCGACCTATGACACACCTTCTCGAGAAGGATGCTTCTTTTAACTTTAATGAGGATTGTGTTAGAGCTTTCGAAACTCTCAAAAGGAAACTTACCGAAGCTCCCATTCTTGTTGCACCTAATTGGCAATTACCCTTTGAAATCATGTGCGATGCTAGTGATTATGCTATAGGGGCCGTCTTAGGGCAACGTTATGACAAGCATTTCCGTCCTATCCACTATGCTAGTAAGACGATGACCGAGGCTCAATTAAAGTACACCACAACGGAAAAGGAATTCCTTGCCGTGGTCTATGCTTTTGAGAAATTCCGACCTTATCTCGTCTTGACTAAAAGCATCGTGTATACCGACCATTCGGATATCAAGTATCTCTTAGCTAAGCAAGATGCTAAGCCGAGATTGCTTCGTTGGATGCTCCTCCTCCAAGAATTTGATGTCACCATGCTTGACAAAAAAGGAGCCGAGAATCCAGCGGCCGATCATCTCTCTCGTCTAGAAGATCCTCACAAAGATGTTTTCGAGAACAAGGAAATCACCGAAACATTTCCTCTCGAGACTCTCGGTGTAGTGAATTCTAAAGACACCACCCCATGGTTTGCCGACATTGCAAATTACCATGCGGGCAATTTCATAATCAAGGGTATGACGACACAACAAAAACGAAAATTCTTTCGTGACGTCAAGTTCTATTTTTGGGACGACCCTTATCTCTTTCGGGTTTGTGCGGATCAACTCGTTCGACGTTGTGTGTTTGGTGCCGAAGCTTCTAATATCCTTAGAGCTTGTCACGAGGGACCCACGGGTGGTCACCACGGTGCTAATCTCACGGCTAAGAAAGTGTTCGATGCCGGCTTCTTTTGGCCTTCTATCTATCGTGATGCAAACGCACTTGTGAAGTCGTGTGATTCGTGCCAACGTCAAGGAAAATCGTCTCAACGTGATGAAATGCCGCAAAAACATAATTCAAGTGTGTGAGATTTTCGACATATGGGGAATAGACTTTATGGGGCCGTTCCCATCGTCTCATGGCAACAAATATATCCTCGTCGCGGTGGACACTACCTTTCTAAGTAGGTGGAAGCTAAGGCTTTGCCTACTAATGATGCTCGTGTGGTAGTGAAGTTTTTGAAGCAACTATTCTCTCGGTTCGGAACCCCTCGTGCTATTATAAGCGATCGTGGAACCCATTTTTGTAATGACCAATTCGAAAAGGTTCTAAAGAAATATGGAGTTACTCATCGTCTTTGTACGGCTTATCACCCGCAAACGAGTGGGGCAAGTCGAGGTTTCGAACCGAGCTTTGAAGAGGATTTTAGAGAGGTAATTGGAGAAAACCGTGCTTCATGGTCCGACAAACTCGATGACGCTTTATGGGCCTTTAGGACCGCTTATAAGACACCTATCGGTTGCACTCCTTATAAGTTAGTCTATGGGAAGAATTGTCATTTGCCCATTGAGTTGGAGCACAAGGCATATTGGGCCCTTAAGCATGCAAATTTTGACTTGAAGACCGCGGGAGATCACCGGAAAATACAATTGAATGAATTGGATGAATTAAGAGATAATGCTTATGAAAATTCATTAATTTTTAAAGAAAAGACTAAAAAGTTTCATGATTCAAAGATTAAAAACCGGGTTTTTAACGTTGGTGATCAAGTGTTACTTTTTAACTCTCGACTTAAGATACTTTCGGGGAAATTGAAATCTCGTTGGTCGGGTCCGTTCACCATAACACAAGTGTTTCCTTATGGGACCATCGAGCTAGCTCAAGATGATGGTCCTAATTTTAAGGTGAATGGACATAGGCTTAAGCACTACTTTGGTGGGTAAATTCCTTCAATGGTTACCCTCGACCAAGTCACCTTCCCCAATGATAATTAGCATTGAGGGGATCGAGTCGAGCTCATGACTCGGTAATAAAAAAACGAGGTGCCTCGTGGGGGAGATCCCATGCTTATCCTTTATTCTTACTATTCACTAATAAGGGGACTTGTACCCTTTCAACTCGTTGTCTCGTGGTTGTTTGTGATTGTGTTATCTAGATCATCATCATCATCTACGATTGAAGACTCTCGTGTTCGTTTACGTGAGCCTCCATCGTTTGCTTGAAGAAGTTTTTCACGAATCCATGACATATCCTTCATTGTTCTAACAATTATCTTTTAGCATACTTAATAAGCGGCTTTAGATATATTGTTGATCACCCTTTCCATGCTGATCCTA